>VDFB02067045.1:0-23519 GCA_007258455.2 Sequoia sempervirens
CAAGTTGCAATATACTCGGCCTCTGTGGTGCTCAGTGCCACTGAAGACTGCTTCTTGCTACACCTGGAGATCATCGCAAACCCCAAACTGAAACAACATCCAGAGGTGCTCTTCTAATCAGCAACACACCCTTCCCAATCAGAATCAGAATATCCATGCAGCTTCAAGTCCACACCAAAAGAATATCTCAAGCCATACCCAACTGTGCCACGCAAGTATCTTAGGATATGTTTTGTTGCAACTAGATGTATTTGCCTTGGTTCACACATGAACTGACTAAGAGCACTCACTGCATAGCAAATATTTGGTCTAGTATTGACTAGATACATCAACGATCCAATCAACTGCCTGTACATAGTAGGATCCACTAGATCAGAACTAGCTGCAATCCATCATACCAAACCTCTTCAAGAGGTCTATTGTATACTTCCCTTGACTCAGAATGATCTCATTAGGCCTCTGCCATACTTCTAAACCAAGGAAGTAATGCATGTACTTAAGATCCTTCATTTCAAATTCATAAGCCAACTCCTTCTTGCATTTGATAATGAGGTGTTCTTCTCCAGTAAGAAATAGATCATCAACATAAAGAACCAAGATCAATGCTTCGCCATCAATTACCTTGAAATACAGGTTTGAATCAGCATCGTTCTTGGAGAAGCCCAAGCTCAACAGGTATCTATCAATTCTCTCATACCAAGTGCGAGGAGCCTGCTTAAGGCCATACAAAGCCTTCTTCAATCTGCAAACATGAGACTCCTTCCCATGAACTTCAAAGCCATCAAGTTGCTCAATGTATACCTCTTCTTCAATTACACCATTAGAAATGTTGTCTTCACATCCATCTGATGTAACTTCCATCCTTTAGCTATTGCAATAGCAATGATAGTCCTGATGGAGGTATAACGAGCAAATGGCGCAAATGTTTCCTCATAGTCTATTCCCTCTTTCTGAGAGAACCCCCTAGCCACAAATCTAGCCTTGTACTTCTCAATGCTTCCATCAGCCGCATGCTTGATCTTGAAAAGCCACATAGAAGATGCAACAAATTTCCCTTCTGGTCTAGGTACTATATCCCAAATATCATTCTTGAGGATAGATTGATATTCTTCAGCCATGGCATCTCTCCATACTTGCTGACTTGAAGCTTCCTCAACACTGGAAGGCTCAGATTCAATCATTTGACTCATCAATGCAACATAGCTTGAAAACTTATGTGGTCTTTTACTTTCTCTGAATGTTCCTCTAGGGGCTGCAAACTTTTATGCCTCCTACATTGTTTGCCTAGCCCATAGAGGTCTCTTTCGACCAATAACAATGTCTCTAGGCCCATCAATAGGTTCCAAAGGCTCAACTGGATCACCATCTTCTTCTGGTTTAGGAGACTCCCTCTGAATCTCAAAAGTATGGTCAACTTCCATGTCCTGAGGAGTCATGATCTTCATTAGCTATCTCCATGAGAGAGCCTTTAGATCTCTTGAATGCAACATCCTCTTCAAATGTAACATCCCTGTTGATCTCTATTAGTTTCTGACTTGGAATGTAAATCCTGTAGGCTTTTGAAGACTCACTGTAGCCCACAAATATTCCCTTCTTGCCAGATGGTTCCAACTTTGTCCTTTTATCTTCAGGCACATGAACATACACAGGACAACCAAAGATTCGCAAATGGCTGACTTCAGGCTTCACACCTGTGAAAGCTTCTTTAGGAGTCATGTTCTCCAAAATACGATGAGGGCTCCGATTCTAAACATACACAGCTGTCCTAGATGCCTCGGCCCAAAGGAAGGTTTACAGATCCTGATCATGAATCATGGCTTTAGCTGCTTCTACAATAGATTTGTTCTTCCTTTCTGCAACACCATTTTGTTGTGGATTGTAAGGGACACAAAACTCCCTCTTAATCCCTACCTCAACACAAAAGTTATGGAAGCTTCCAAAGATGTATTCTCCTCCGTTGTCAAATCTCAGAACTTTAATCCTCTTCCTAGATAAGTTCTCCACGTGAGCTTTAAATTCCTTGAATTTCTCAAGTACTTCCTCAGATTCTTTAGTCTTTAAGAAATAAATCCAAGTCTTTCTAGAGTAGTCATCAATGAAAATTATATAATACAAAAAACCACTCAAAGAAGTAACAAACATTGGACCACACAAATCAAAATGAATAAGATCTAGAATACATTTAGATCTACTTTCACTACTATGAAAAGGACCTTTAGTATTCTTACCCAATGCACATCCTTGGCAAGTACCTTCATGCTCCTGGCTGAGTTTAGGAATGCCAATGACCATCTTCTCCATGGTTGGAAGTGCTCTGAAATGAAGGTGAGCAAGTCTTCTATGCCAAAGCTCACACGAACTTGATGAATCATGCAACAAACCCTGGAGTGGACGAGTGGAAAGTTTGTAGAGACATTCTTGCCTAACACCAATCACTCAGGCTGACTTGATGTTAGAGTTCTTCAGCCATGCAAGAACTTTTCCTTCGGAGAAAGCAACTTGATATCCCTTATCTTCCAAGGCTGAAATTGAGACAAGGTTCCTCTTGATGCCCGATACAAATAGTACATCACTCAACTGTAGAGAGATGTCGGAATCTAAGTGAAGAGAGGAGGTTCCAACACCTTTCACGGAATAGCATGCATCATCTCCAATTATGACTTGAACACTTGTATCTCTTTCCACCAAATTTGAAAGATGTTCTGTAAATCCAGTAATGTGACGAGAGGCACCACTATCAATCAACCAAGTGTTGTTGTCCGTAGGAACATTGCTTGATAAGGCAGAATAGAATAGGAAACCACTTGAATCCTTCTAAGGGGAGATCTCAACCACATCCGCAATTGAAGCATGCTGCTTAGGTCTACTTGGGCAATCCTTTGCACAGTGACCAAACTTGTCACACCTGAAGCACTGTATATGGGAGAGATCCTTCTTCTTATTAGATGCAGGAGCACCATCTGATCTTTTATCTCTATCCCTCTTGAAGTTGCCTTTCTTCCCTTCTCTTCCTTTCTTCTTTGAAGATTGAGCGACAAGAACATGAATCTCTTCATTGGTGGAACTTTTCCCATTGCCTCTTGTTGCTAATCTCGATTCCTCTTGAATACAATCTGCCCTCAAGCGATCAAACTTAGGTAGTTTCGATCTTCCACTAATACCTTGGTTAAATGGCTCCCAAGATTGAGGAAGACCATTGAGTGCTCACATGACCAAGTCCTTATCATCAACCATATGACCAATGGTACAAAGTTGATCTCTTAACTCGGTGATCTTCATGAAGAATGAGATAATAGTATCTCCTTTTGTCATCTTAATATTATGAAGCTGTTGCCTCAATGCAAGAGCTCAGCTTGTATTATTGATCTCATACATTTCCTCCAAGGTCTTGAACATCTCTCTTGCTGTCTTCAACTTGGAGATAATCGGCACAAGGTGGTCCTTCACGGAATCAACCAAAATCTTCTTTGCCTTAGTGCCATTCCTCTTCCATTGTAACTTGTCATTCCCATCAGAAGGTTCGGGAACTTCGCTCTCCACGAACTCAGCAATTTCATTTTTTTCCAATGTAACCAATACTCTAAACTTCCAAGAAGTGAAATTTGAAGCACCTTCAAGTCTATCTTCAACCTTGAGCCCGTTCACCATTTTGAAGATAAGATAGACACACGAAGATGAGAACAAGAGTGGAAGATAATGCTGCTTATGTAAATCTAATCACGATCTTGCTTAAACCCGCTCTGATACCATGTTAGTTTTATGATCAGAAGTTAATAAGCAGATTTTAATTCAAATTCAAACAAATAGACAGCATATACTCTAGGAAAACCCTCCACTTGAGGGAGAAAAACCCAACAACAATATATCGCTTATTTATTGAATAATAAACAATAAGTCTCTTTACAATGAGGCCGAATACAAGGCCAAGAATCAGTGCCCCACTTGATGCACTCAGATATAAAATTCGCTCTCCTTGATAAACTAGAACTGCTGTAGGAGAAATTCGCACTTAGCAGATGGAAATGGACGAACTTGACTTAATGATGGATGAATGAAAATGATCTCATATATATACAAGATGGAAGAGAGGTTGCACCTCTTCATGAGCAAGGGTCGGCCAAATATGAAATATAATTCAAAATTTCAAATGAATGGGTGTGAATATCAAGGAGGGTCAGCCCAAAAAAAAAATTATAAGTTGCCAAGTGCAGCGCCTCTTCACTTTATTAAATGCAATAAATAAATAGCTGAAGGCTATATGAAATTTATTGTTTATCAATGCAAGGCGGAAGTATGTAGCCCGCAGCTATAACATCAACAGAAACGTCCTCAAGCACTAACTAGGCTTCGTCTATGCTATTTGCCCATATTGTTGAGCATTCAAATGTTGACTAGTTGATGTTCGAGAATTAAAAATGCCTCCAAGTTTATTCTACATATTTTTAGGAGTGCTATATTTTTTTCATGTTTTACAACCCCTTATAAATTACTAGATGGGTTTTCAGCCCATTGTTTTAGACCCATTGTTTTGTAATACCACTTAGCAATTTCCTATAGTGATGCACCTATAAATAAAAGCACATGGTTTAGGTTATGATGGGTGAGAAAATCATATTGTATTGTGAATGGTTAAGTTAATATAGTAAAGGAGTGTTATTTTGCCAAGGCTTTTTTCCCATAATAATTTCCTAGGGTATATCTAGTGTTTCATGTGTGAATACTTTATTCTATTGCATTTTGGATTTGAAACTAGTTAGCATAACTCCTCTTGTTTAGATTATCAATTCAATTTCCTTCCATTTGGTATCAAAGCTCATTTTTCTTGCTAGAACCATGAAAGAAGAGCATTTTTGCATTGTATTAATCTTGGTTTGAGTGGGATCTATGTGTAGGTGAATTCATTTTCTGATATGGAAAGATGGCAAGCAATGCTGGAAGAATGGAGATCCAAAATTTCAATGGTTAGAACTTCGAGCTTTGGATGCTCATGATGGAAGATCTCCTTGTTGACAAAGATTTGTGACCTACAATTTTCAGTCAAAAACCCTATAGCATGTCAAAAGAAGACTAGGCAAAAGTTGATAGAAAGGCAAGAAGCTCGATCTGGCTTTGCTTTGATGATTCAATGCTCTTGAATGTTTCAAGTGACAACAACACCAAGAAGCTTTAGCATAAGATTGGGGCTTTGCACCGAATGAAGTCCCTAATGAACAAGCTTTTTCTACAAAAGAAGTTGTATTCCTTGCATATGTCTGATGGAGATTTTATGATCAAGCTTGTGTTCAAAGATGGGAGGACAAAGACTCTACTTGGTATGTTGCACATCCCTAGTTTGGTGAGGAAACTATTTTCTATATGTCAAATAAATGATTCGAGCGTGTAAGTTATTTTCAGTAAGGGTGTCAAATGGTCAAAGGAGCCACAATGTTGGCAATGGGAGTTCATACCAAAACTTTATTTAGATTTGATGCTAGCCCATTAATTGAATGCAATAATTATGAGTTTCTTGATACTAAAAACCATAAGTTGCCTACTGAAAAAACCATGTTGTGACATGAATGAATTGACCACATTGATGAGAAAGGACTTAGAGCTTTGAAGTCAAAAGGTTTGGTTGAACCGTTGAACATCTACTTGATTGTTCTCTGGATTTTGATTTTTGTTAACTTTGTTTATATGGAAAGCAAAGTCATGTAAGGTTTTACTCAAGCTCTACTAGATCTGACGGAATTTTACATTTGATTCAGAGTGATGTGATTGGACCTTCTTCAGTTCTTTCTTTATGAAAATCCTTATATTTTGTATTTTTAATTGATAATTTCTCGATTAAATATGAGTGATATGCCTTAGATAGAAATCTTAAGTCTTTGGAATATTATAAGAGTTTAAGGCTCTTCTGAAGAACCCAACAGAGAAGAAGATTAAAGTTTTAAGAGAAAACAATGGTGATAAGTTTTGTTTTGTACAGTTCCAAAACTTTTAAAAGACAATGGGATAGCTACACAAAAAACAACTCCACATGCCCCTCAGCAAAATGGAGTTGCAAGGAGTATGAATAGGATTTCAATGGAAATGGCTAGGAGTACGCTCATTGGATCTAAGTTAGAGCAAAAGTATTGGGCAGAAGTAGTGCTTGATCATATTGTTTGTTATCTTTATCAACTGATCTCCTACAACAGCATTTATTTTTAAAACCCTGAAAAGGTTTGGGCAAGCAAGAAGGCTTTTCTTCAACATCTTAGAATGCTTCACTATGATGCATATGTACATGTTATGAAGGAGAAGAGGTCTAAGTATCTTCATTGATTATGGTGAAGGTGTGAAAGGATACAAGCTTTGGAATCCTAAGAGAAGAAAGACAATATATAGTCAAAATGTGATCTTCACAGAAATTACAACTTAAGTTGAAAAGAATCATGTCTATAAAAACTCTCATGAATGGTAGCAAAATACCTTCAATTCCACACAATACTGCAGCTAATGCTAAATTCTTGTGATTAGCATATAGCAGATACAAGAAGGGGTGAAATTTGTAACCAGAATGTTAACAATGGGAAGTATATATAAATGTCAATGATTGTTACCTCCAAATTAGGACTAAACTATGTTGTACTACACTGCTGAACGACTATAAAATACTGAAGTTGTGAATAACAAATAGGGATTTTCCTAGTGCTGTAGGACCTCAAAAGGATAGCTTCCAGAATATATGTTAATAAGTTATCCTTAGCTTCTTTATAACAACCTTTTGTGTCTTCATTTTCTCACACTTGTACAATAGTTCTGTTTAATGGTGAGTGCAGATCATTAGCTAAAACAATCTAAACCCCCTAAGAAATGATTCTTCTGCCTCTATTGTAAGGTATTTTACATCTCAGAGAAAGGAAAGGATCTAGAGACATCCAAACCTTCTAGTGATATGTCATCTAAAATGTATAATGTTGTAATATTGTAAAGGATAGCAATTCCTTGAAAGATTGGTATTTAGACTTCAGCTTATAATTTAACAAAATATTGACATAAGGGGGAAAAACATGCAAAAAGATGCTTTTATTGTGATATTTATTCAAAGAAACAACAAATTACCTAATAATGTAGGGTCTGTTGACTCCAGAAACTCTTGAAGCAGTTGCTGATAGAACTCAGAGTCATCAAGTAGCTCAGGATCACCATCTTCATTTATTTCCTGACACTAGTAGAATCACACTTTAAAATCTTATCCATGCCAAAATCTTAACCATACAAGAAAAGTACACAAAACTATTTTAATAGATAGGAAATGAATAAATTTCTCCCATTTAGTAGAAAATTTATTGAAAACTAGAAGATTGATTGACAGAATGAGAACTACTTTAAGAATGCACTTGAGAAATCAAATTAAAAAATCTTTTGCTAAGAAAATCAAGAGTTATACCCCTCAGTTGAAAATTATGATTTTACTACTACCATCTCACCATGAAAACCTAGCAGAATTGTAACTTCAATCTCAAGAAAGCGTAATACCTCAGCTGTTTTTTCTTGAAACTCTGGTTCTTGAGCCACCAGTGCTTGTGGAGACTGCAGGGAAGAATAGTATTAGGAAAGAATTCTTTATCAGGAATGAAAGCCACTAACATTAACGAATCTGTATTTTTTAACAGATAAATATGATGAAAAACTTACAGTCCCAATCACATCAACAGAAGAGCGCATCAGTTGCATCCTCTTCATCATACTTGTAGGGTCCTTCATATATGTTGATACTTGCTGACTTATGCTCTATGTTGTGAAAATTTAATATTCAGAAACAATATCTGTCACTCATAGATTATGACTGATAAAAAATTCCACAAGAAAGACGCAAAGTAGTTGAATATTTAGAAACAAACCTGATTGAAAGCACGAAATTTACTTTTCATTGCAGCAGCACCCGCTGAAAGCTGTGTCTTTCGATGCCATTTGTCTACAGAGTTATCACGGAAAGGAGCAATTCTGCAAAATAAGGCAAGCAGATTCAGATATTCTCCAAGCTTTTCTCCACTCTTCTGCATAACCAAAATTGAAAATTTCAATTCACAATAGAGCAAAAACATTAAACCAAAGCACTGAAAGATTGAGCTTTCAGATCTACATTGTCAGAAATTACAGGACAAGCAGATATGACAGCCATCATTGCATATGAGAAGACTTCACCATGGTTTCTAAATGTTATTTCATTATCCGCATACTTTTATTGATATAACATGACAATGTATGTTTTGAATAAGTTATTGGCTATGTATCCTGGGGACTTGTCCCCTGCATTTTCAGACCCATCCCCTGCAAGAAATGATTTGGGCAGGCGGGCAAGGGTCGGAAATGACCCCCAGCTGTCCCCAACCTGCCAAAACGGAAAACCACATAAAAAAATAAAATTTAAAAGGAAACGTCCCCAAGATGTCAAAAATATTGTCAGAAATGCCTGGAAACAGCTAGCCGTCCCCTAAGGCAGAGGCATACAAGAAAGCAATTTTTTTTTAAAACACACAAGATTGAAAAAAGGAGGACATGGGGGAGGAGGGGGAGGGGAAGGGGATGCACACACCCCTTTAAACCAACCCTAAACCTGAAACAACCACACTAACAACTAAAAACCAAAAACAAACTCAATTTGCCATTTTACATTTTGTGAAGAAGACAGAGAAGGAGAACAGCTGTGAGAAAAGAAGAGAACAACAATGAGAAGAAGGCAAGAGAGCATCAAAACGACATCATTTGGATAAATTTACTATCCATTGTTCATGTGCACAAATTCTTTTGCACTTTATCTTTTTGACAAAGTTTCAAACATTTAGGGAGATTTTTTTTCGTTGTTTTATGTTTGCACTCACAACTAGGTTTTGAATTTTCAGAAAAAAACAAAAACAATGAGCAGCAGTGAGGGTAGTGAGGATGAAGAGATTCAAATTCATGAAAAAGACCATAGAGGTGCTACTAGAAGTTCTTCTAGGAGTGGAAGTGTCACAGGGACTATCAATTCAAATAATCCATTTGAATGCCCTTCCAATCAAAATTTATGCAAAGGGCCCATTCAATCCCAAAAAGACCCTTTTACAATTTGCAACAGCCATATACAAAGACAAGAAAAATAAAATTAGAGGAAAGTAGAGTTCAGCTGTCATTTGTGCAACAAGAATTATACGGGCAGCTACACAAGGGTTTCCTCTCATCTTTTGTGCATAAGTGAGCATGGAGTAAAAAGGTTGGGAAAACAATCTTAGTTGAGAAGGCCAAGATTACTAGGTTGTACATGGAGGATGAGACAATAAATAAGGAAATGCCAAAAGAGACTACACAACCTCATATGGCATTGCCTATATCAATGTTGACAGTCAAAAGGGAGAGGGTTCTACCAAGGGAAAGAGAAGGGCTACTAGTATTGTAGGGATCTTCAATATGCAACAGGAAGTTGCAAAGTCTTGAATTGCCAATGCCATACCATTTCATGTGACTTGTTCTCCTCATATCAAACAAGTGTTCAAAGATGCAATTGTTGTTGGTCCCTTGTTTGGCCACCCTAGAGAACATAGACTACACAACACTTTGATAGAGAGTATTCTAAGGTGAATGTGGTGAAGAGGACTTGAGGCAAACTTGGATGAGAACAAGCTACTCTATCATCATGGATGGGTTCACTATAGTAGGAAAACTTAACGAGTACTTGGTTGACTCATCATGACTCACAAGTTTTCCAGCTCTTTGCACCAATCAACACAAATTGTGTGCCAAGTCAGAGATGAGTCAAGCCAAATACTCAGCAAGTTTTTCCTAGGACTCAATTGAGTTTTCCACTGAGACTTGAGAGTTTTCAATACAAACTCACCTAGCGATAAGATAAAATAAAATCCACACTATTTTCATTATTTAACTTCATTTTTTGACACTTTACAGTCTTGGTATTTATCAATGTTACAAAAACATAGTGACATAATGGATTGGAAGAATGAAGATTTGGTTAGAAATAGCGATGTCTTGGTGATAGAGAAAAGCTGAAAATATGATGATAAAATTATAAAAGATGGTGTTCACATGAAGGTTTGTGTGGTCATAAATGCCTTAATTTGGTCCTGGTGGAGGGGAGCTCTACCCCTTCACCTATCCCTGTACCACAATAGGGAACGCACCAAGGACACTACCCCCAGACCCACTAGGGGCACTACCCCTGAACCCCATTAAAGGATCTACCCCCAAACCCCATCCTGCCACTATCCCTATATTGTCCCCAAATCCAAGCCCTTGGTCCCCTTGTTTTGATACATCATGGAACAATCATTTATTGTTTTGAGGCTCATATGACATGTAATATTTGAATTATGAGAAATTGATGATAATAATAGACTTATGTCTTCTCTAAATGCATTAATTTCTACTTTTGTATGTAATTGTGTTTTTGTTTTGTCGAATTTTGTCGAGTCTCAAGTCCAAGTCAAAATTTTGGGTTGTCGGGTCTTGAATTTTCAAACTATGGTTGGACAATTATTAGACATTGACCACTCATCAATATTATTGTCACAAGTTTAAATGGTTATTATTTTCTTAGAGCTAATGATTGTTTAGGGCAGAGGAAGGATGCAAACTTTCAATTTCAGATTTTGAAGGATGCCATTGAGGAGGTTGGGCTCTCTAATGTTTTACAAGTAGTGATTAATTTTTCCCATGTATGTAAGTTAGTTGGCTTGACAACAAAGGGTGCTTACAAGCACAATTTTTGGACCCCATGTTGTGTTCATGTTTTGAACAATGAATTGAAATGCATTGGAAAGATGGATTGAGTGAAGGGATGGCAAAAGCTACAAGCATACAAATGTGCATATGCAATCATCACACATCACTTGCTCTAGTCAAGGCTTTTTCAAGGAAAGAATTCCTCAGGCCACTGGATACTAGATATGATAGCTACTTTATTTTGTTAGAAAGAATGCTTGAGGTGGTGTAGCCTCTACAATTAATGATGGTTAATCCAAAGTGGGGTGGATTGTAGGAGAAAAGCTCCAAATCACCCAGGAGCAACCTGCAACTCAACCTTCACAGCCAAGAAAAAATAATCACAAAATAATGTGATAAGCTTAATTAAAGCTAAGATGATTGAATAATCATGTACATAGAAGACTATTAAATAGGCAAGAAATGTGGTGAACAAACTCACCATCATAAAACAAGATGAGTCACGGGTGAAACTACCCAAGAAAAATATTAGCAAATATTAAATATATGTGTCCTAAGTTAAGATTAAGACAATGTGTAAAAGGTAAAAAACTATTTACACCAACACCCCCCCTTAAGTGCAAACTTAGGGAGATTATTATGCAAGATGAAATGAAAATATGAGTCCTAGCTACGAGGCCATATGAGGTACTCATGTACAAATGCAAATGAAATCTCTCACAAACGGAGAAAAGGAGAAAATCCAGTGGGACAAAACTCCTCCCCAAAAGAGAGATACAATACAATAATGATATCCATCACAAATCCAATCAATCTCTATCCAAACAAAGGATGATAAGAGAGATCATACAACCCCCCATAACGAGATAACCTGCTGCAAGAAGAAGCATTGGAAGTACACTGTGGAGTAACACTGGAATCCTGAATGTGGCAAGCAAGGAAAGATACTTTTGTTTGCTAGAATCCATATTCGAGTCACTCAAGGACTTTTGTTTGCTAGAATCCATATTCGAGTCACTCAAGGACTCAAGTCAGAATCATGATAAAGCAACACCAGACCCGATACCAAGGAACATTGGAAAACTCGCAAACTAGCACATCTCTGGAATCTATGAAGCAACAGTCGATTAAAAGATGATCTGGAACTGAACTGAAGTGCAAAGATCAAACAATGCAAACCTAATTCACACAAACAAGAAAATAGTGAATGCATTGATAAAAGTCCACATCTGCCTCCATGATGAAAAATAACCTCAAATCTGTATAGAAGATGAAATCAACTTTCCAACGATATCTCGTTTCAGAAGAAATGGCCTCCGTTCATAAAAGTTGTGAAAAAATGAAAAAAAGGCCTATAAAAGGCACTTGGGGGCAAATACACAGCAAGGCAATACTAAATAGGTGCAAAATTTGCGCACTTGGGGGCTACAATTTGGTCGGTCATATGACTTGACTCGCTACCAAAATAAAATACCTCTCCGGGCTATGTCGGCCAAACTTTAAAGATTTTTAATATAAAAAAAAACTTTTGCAATAGCCAGATTTTGAATACAATTGTCGGCTTTCAAAGACTGAAGTATATAAAAAAAATTATATATTAAAAACTTTCCAAAGTGTAGACATGACCGATGATGTGAGAAGCCCGTACACCAAGCGCAAAGAGTTTTGGCCAATGGAACCCTGCAGATGTGATTGTCCTTGATGCAGCCGATTAAAGCAAAGCTAGCAACAACCGGTCAAATATAATGAAGCAAACTTTGTATATTGTAAAATCCTGCCGACTGGAATTTGTACCCAATATTATACCCATCCACGGTGATTTAAGTGGAATTTGTACCAGATCGCTACAAATTTCATGCAGACTCAGGCAGCAATAAAAGAACCTGCGAAGAAAGCCAATACCGCCAAACAGGGATCGAGCCGATGACATAAGCCTTTGATGCGGAGAATATGTCGGCGATGAACCACGACGACACTCAATTAAACTTGAACAGCTGGTGATGCAGACCTATACCACCAATGGTGACTACAACCAAACCACAAGGATATAACCGTCGGTACAGATTTGACCAAATCTCTAGAGCGGCAGCCAAAGGATGGTACTATGGACAACGATGCAATGCACAACCCGATTCAATAGTCACAGGCACACACCGATAGGTAGGCTAGTCAGCAAAGAATTCGTCCAAAATCAATGGTATAAAGGAAATTTGTACCTTTAGATTTGACAGATAGGTATGAAACCTACAAACAATATGCCGACCAATGCCGATCCAAATATTTTGCCACAATTTTTGCAAAATATATGCCCAATTTACAATAAAAATGTAAATTTTCCCTAAATTTATAGAGAATCAAATCAAATCACAAATATTTTTTGCAAAAATAGGTGCAGGCTAACCACACGGAGGTCTGCCAAAACACCAGTGACAAAAGATTCTCAGCGGAAGGAAGGGCAGGAGACCTGCTCTGATACCATGTAGGAGAAAAGCTCCAAATCACCCAGGAGCAACCTGCAACAAAACCTTCACAGCCGAGAAAAAATAATCACAAATTAATGTGATAAGCTTAATTAAAGCTAAGATGATTGAATAATCATGTACATAGAAGCCTATTAAATAGGCAAGAAATGTGGTGAACAAACTCACCGTCATAAAACAAGATGAGTCACGGTTGAAACTACCCAAGACAAATATTAGCAAATATTAAATATATGTGTCCTAAGTTAAGATTAAGACAATGTGTAAAAGGTAAAAAACTATTTACACCAACATGGATAACCACAACTAAGCACACTTGAAGGAAAAAATGTGATGCAAAAGATCCTTGATGATGATTGGTCGTCTACAATGACATAAGAAATTGTTGAATCTTTTATTATTTTGATTGACTAGCAGGTAAGGGCTCTCTCCAATTTCTATATATATGGTAGCAAAAAAGTATACATCTTCTGCAACAAAATGGTTTCACTTTATTAGCCACTTGCAAGTCACTTTTGTAGCCACTATAATCTTTGTCAACAAGATAGTTATAACTCAGCAACTTTGTGGATTACATTTTGTCAACACTAGAACTTCACCAACATCATGGACTACACTTCATTTGCCACTTCTGCCGCAACTAGCATCTCTTACAACACAATTCCACTTTGTCAACTACTTGCAAACCACTTATAAAACAAATAACATTTCTTGCAACAACATGATTTTATTAGTAAATTAATCATTAATTAATTTGTTAATGTTTCTAATTTTTAAATTATTAATTTATCTTTATTCTGTGTAATAGCATTCCCTCTTTGTCATTTGAATCTTAATTTTTTTGGAATTTAAATTTTTGTAATATGTTTGCTCTTTCATCTCACTTATTGTGCAGATCATAAGATATGCTAATATCTACCCTCCTAGTCTTGGAAAGATTTATGAGACATTTGATGGCATGCTTGGATAGATCAAGTAAGCCATTCATAGTGAGGCTCCTCTTTTGGGATTTTATGAGAAGTTCATCAAACCCATTGTGACATGGCAGTGGAACCCTATCAACACCCTGCTTCATATGGCAACCTATGCTCTAAATCCCAAATGGTATCCAACAAGGCTTAAGACAGTGCATCCATCTAATGATAAAGAGGTGAAAAAAAGGCTCATAAAGGCCCTTTTTAATATGTATACTAATGTGAAGTCCAATTTACTTCAATGCAATGTCTAACCTTTATCAATATCCATGGTTCAACATTCAGCAAACCAGAAGTAAAGTTAAATAGGGCTACATTAGCTCAAACCAACCCTAATGGATGGTAGACATTACATGGCAAGGATGCACCAAAGTTAAGGATGCTTTCTATTCACTTCCTTTTGCAAGTTGTCAATTCTTCCGCTATGGAAATGAGTTGCTCCACATACAATTTCATCTAGTTATTCAAGAGGAATAGGCTTACCTCTCAATGAGTGGAGAAGTCGATCATTGTGCATAACACATTGCAACTTCAAGAATGACTAACTCCTAAGTATCACCAGACACCAACAACAAGTTGGGATGTTGATCCTAAATAAGCCATATAGGTTGATGAGAAGGAGGCTCAAGAGGGATTGATTGGGATTCCATTGGATGAGGCAATCCCTCCTAGTGGCAATGACTCAATCTTGGACTCTGATTTTGATGCAATGTTAGCAGATGTTAATTAATGGCAGCAGCAAGTTTTCTTTGTATTTGTCATTTTGTAATTGAAACTTGCAGCCTTTGGACATTTTGATGTAATTTTTATATAATATATATACACATTGACAAGCAGCAACGAAATTTTGTTTATTTATGTGTTGAATCTCGTGTGAAATCTTAATTCAGCTCTAATGTTGTGTATTAAGGTCAATGTATATGACAAATGCCTTATCAATGTTACATATGAATATTTGAAATTTCCTATATTTTTAATTTCTGTTTTTTAATAGACCCAGGAAATTTTAAAAAATGGCCTCCCAAAAAATCTGTCTCAATAGCATCCCCCTATCCCTAGTTGTCCTCATCTTGGAAACTTGGTGTAACATAGGTTACATGTAACATCCATCCACTTAAATCACAAGTAAACTCAAGAATTTACAAGAAGGTAAATAAACTTAGTAAACATGAGAGAAATTTTTATTTTTTTTTAAATCATTTGCATAAGCATGTCAAGAATAAAGTATAACTTTTCCAAATAAAATTCATACTTGAGATCATATGTCTTCGTAACTAGAATCAAGATAAATCCTTACAATATTCATTTATATCACATGAGATACACTTAGCATAAAGAATAGTTTTACCTCATAGGTTTTGACTGTCGTAAGCCAGAACTTGGGGTTCACTGCATCAGAAATGTTGATCTCTATCTTCACTACTACAGAGGGAGAGCATCATCTGAGTGCTTTCCTCAACCCGCAGGACTCAAGTGGTCCTTTCCTAACCAGTGACCGGCCTTCTCGAAGAGTATAGATATAAAGGCTGTCAAGTTTCTCCATGAGTCTGTTGGTATGTTCTGCAAACTCAATCGACCGCTGACTTTAGATCCCTTCTAGCTAAGTATGATCATTCTAATTGGTCATGCCATCTAGACACACACCTTTGACTCGTCTTAGAACTATCACATTTTGTAGATTTACTTACTCTATCTGTACTCTAGACACAAACTAGTCTGTATAGAAAATCCATTCTAGCCAATCTGACTTAGGACTAATCCTTAATCTAGGATATACATGTAATGTAAAGATTTAGGTATTTCAACCTTTTAAAAGTCCCTTATTGCATTCTTGCAATATCTAGGGTTTATGACTTCCTGTCTGGCTCTATGGTTTTCTTGATCTTTCATTGTCAATCAATATAGATATATGTACAATGTCGTACTCGACATAAGAGTTATAGATTTCCTATATCCTCCTTGTTTCAATACTAGGGTTTAGCTTCTCTAACCCAATGCATTGGAATATCAACATTCTTTTCCTTCCAAGGTAATAACATAAGTGTAAAAAATCATAAGAACAAAAGCGGCTTCTAGTCTTCCTTAGACCACTTGGCATTAGTCGAAATCACATTTTGCGTACATGATTAAACTTAGTATTCAAGGTATTCCCTCACCAATATAATATCTAAAAGAATACTATCATTTCACAACAATAGTCTTGATCTAAGTCAATCTTTCAACCCTTAAAAAGGTTTGATTCATAAAAGATAATAATCTATTTTCGACCCCTTGGTCTATTTGAGTCCACTGACTTTCCACATAGGTTAAGTTATGAAATCATATATAACTTCCTTTATCACTTAAACCTTTATCAATCACATTAGTTTACCACCATCATATTGAATTGAGTTACAAATCACTCTTTATATCCCACCCTGAGGTAAAGCATTCTTGTGAGATCCAATCTTGGGCTATCTATGTCTTCTGTGCACTTAGCACTAACATAAGTTCTATTGAACAAGAACTATGAGATTTACATCCTTGCATTTCCTAGTTTACTCCCTCTCCCAAGATAACATAACATAAGTGACAGTTGTTAATCGAAAAGGCTATATAAATTCCCACATCCTTGGCTCGCCTATTCTCTTGGATTAGATTTTACAAAAGACATGCAAGACTCAATTTTGCATAAGTAACATATCAAGAAGATAACACTACTCTACTTCATTATAAGAAAACCTTGATTTTCATGATTCATCCCCAAACTCGACTATGCCAAGGAGGATTTGAGGTAACATACTCAAACTTCCTTTAAGCATCTAAACCATTCCAAGGCAATCAAGAATTAATCTTTCTCGTCATGGAGATTTAAGGAAAGTTAATAAAGGTTCATTCATAAGATAGTTATAGGAAAAATTGCCTCACTACTAGTTTTAATAACCATTATCATCACAAAATCATCACAATGTATACATGTATACATAAAGGGAAAAGACTATAACCTTTTTAAAGAAATGAAGAATTCCTTGCAAACTGGCAAGGAAATTGAACCATCACCGACATAACTAGTTAGGTCTCATAATTTTCTGAGGCATTCATGTACGTATTCAAATCAACGTCTAGTTCTAATTTTCAAGACTTATTCACAAAAGAAACACATCAAGAGCGCAGTTGCTTAGCTCAACAACTCTGAGAAGCCAATACAGGAAAATAACGTTCATAGAATGACATGCAGTTTCATTAACCCACAAGCTCTTCATTATGAGTATCTCTTCTCAACTTATGTTACAACTATATAAAGAAGGATTCATGTCAGAGTTACTTACCTACTGAAGGTTTGGAGAAGTCTTTGAGTTGTGATATGGTCACACAAAGGCAACCTTGCGGTTATTTTCCTTTACTGGTTCTCGTGCTACAACTACTTTCCTCCTGTTTCTTTCTTGAGAAGACAATATTTACTTGCTCGTTCCCCCCCAAGATTCCTCCCCAATGCTTCATTTAAAGATGTGGTTCATCTCTTATTAGCTTCGAGTTTCTCTCTTGATGGCATCAAATGTCTCTCTTTTTTTTATACTTTTCTTTCAAGACTCGTATATACTCAACAGATAATCTTTGTGTAACCAATCTTTAGATCTCTTGTGTTAGCTTCTTTATTTTCTCTTACCCACACAAGATCTTGCACAAATAGTTGGTACCGAACTGGAACAACCTATCTCAACCTAGTTATTCATGAGATAATAAATAGGATTCGAATGAAGGACCTGTGTTGAGGATACTTCCGGTCCACCGTCTGCCTTGAATGTGCATGCCTTTCCAAGCCAGAGAAGAGGTGGCAGGCAAGTGGTGAAAGAAAACGACCAAGGTGAAATCTTGGTTGTCGGCGAGGAATACATGTATTCTCCATGAAACCACGGGTGTTCCTCCATCGTTCTTCCTTGCCCTGTATCTCCTCTCTAGTGTGGTGAGAGACCCTCCCCCTCGCGGTATTGCATGCTGGAATACGATGAAACATTTTTTATTTTTTTTAACAAATCAGTTACAAGTATTCCGTTATCATTTTCCCTCCGTCGATACTAAATTTTTTCATATAAATTGGCAAGAAATGGTTTAAAAGAAGTTACAAATAGCTCATGGCATTCATAATGATAGCCATGTTTTCCATCATGGATATCCACGTTTATCTCCATACTTATTATCGTGTCTCCTTTGGTGGAATACCTGCTGCCTTAAACAAATTTCCTAGCATTTTAACAATAAATAAACATAATAAAACCTTGCCACTCCCTTATGTTGTGCCATGGCGAATTTGGCTCCACAATACATTTACTTATCCTTGTTTTTCCACCTCCAAGAATTATATCATGGCTTATAATAGTTCACTAAAGATACTTAAACAAGTTCAATATTTGAAACTTAGCCGCACGTTTATAACTGGCAGGGTTAACTATCATTTTGAAAACATTTAAATCATGAGCCACCTTTCATCCCATAGCTATGTAAGTTAAGCTCGGGTTATCAATAGAAAATAGAGATAATAAACTAGAGATTGCAGTTCGGGTTAAAGGGGCGGGTCAGATGCGAGAACCCGGTCACCGTGGAGTGCGTAAAATTTTATTTTAAGGGTTTGAGTGCGTGTAGATTGCATATGTATATATATATATATATATATATATATATATATATATATATATATATAAATATTTATTATATATACAAAAAAATAAGAGAAATATACAGAATTGTAAAACTAAATCATTTCATAGTATGATACTTGATCATTGATCAATGCCAAATGCTAAAGATAAATATTCACGATCATTGATTATTGATCGAGCAAGATTCATCATACATTTACCCTGGCAAACACATTCCCAGGTCTGAGATATTTACAAACTCATTGTATTACTTGTAACCGCTGTTCATTCTATTATCTGCTGTTATAAATCAATGTATTTGCTACTACAAACAGATTGTAAGAAGTTGTAAAAGATTATAACCTTGTCTCAGATTGAGTACAGACTTTCTTCTATCTGCTGTTAATTTTCTGAGGAATAACTTCATACATCAGCTCTAAACAGGACACAGGAAGTTCTTGCAATAAGTTTGAATATGTATTTCTGAATATGCTTGGTAAACTCAGTCCAATATTGAGTAGTACGTTTCAGATTTGGGTTATCAGATTTACTGTTAGTACTGTCACGTCAAGTCTATGGAGTGGAGAGTAATGTTGTAATGCTGATTATCTGTCATACTGTTATCTACTGCAAATTTTTGAGGTTGTTGTCAATTTTGGTCATTGTATGTAATGTTTCTGCTGCAAATATAAGCTCAGTTTGTATCGCTGTGGTCTGGCATAGTTTTGGAATACTGTGATCTGCTCTTTGTTGGTTATTCTGAGTATGTACAGGTCTGATATTAATTTATGAGCAGTTATCTATTGTGTATCATATTTGAAAGTTGGAATGGCTCAGTATTGATTCCCAGATTTGCTTCTGCATTACACATTGAATTATCACAATGGAAATCATCACTATGAAATGATCAATGATCAAGTACATACTATAATCAATGCCATTTTAGGGTTAGGGGGAAATTTTTTTAAAAAAAAATGTTTTTTAATCATGTTTGGGCCCATTTTTTTTGACTTGGCCCATGGGTTCGCCTAGGTTGCTTTGAGTTCGTCAACAGTCGCATGGGTTAGGTGTTGATCACGCTTACGAGTGCGTGGCCAGCAATAAGGTTACATCGCAGTTGGGCCTTGAACCTAAGCGAACCCGTCTTTGAGCACGCGCCACTGTACCAGCCGCGAACGCAGGCCTGAACCAGACGGTGCGTGCGAACGAGGTCCGGGCTGTGGAGTGCGAATCCGGTAACTTAGGATAATAGCAATCAAACATTATTGGTCATTATTGCAATGAATACAGCGTTGGGTCCATACGTTGTTAAGGAATGTCTTAGCCATTTTCATTATCACACCAAGACGTGTATAAAATGATGCGAAAATAGACATGGGTATGCATAGCTAACTTTCCTCACAAATAACATATTCATAAATATCGCTGCACAAATATATGTATATATATAGAAACAAGAGGGATAAAGGACCCTAAAATGGTCATTTTTTAAACAAAATGATTACCATGACCCAAGGGTTAACTTCACAATCATTCCCATCTTAACCTTCATCGATGAGCCTATAAAAGCTCTTTCTTGGCGACTTGCAAGCATAAATGGAGTTACCGGTCATTAAAGACCACTCCAGAAGGATAAAGCTTCTCTTAGCTCAAGAAT
Source organism: Sequoia sempervirens (assembly GCA_007258455.2). Classification (NCBI taxonomy): domain Eukaryota; kingdom Viridiplantae; phylum Streptophyta; class Pinopsida; order Cupressales; family Cupressaceae; genus Sequoia; species Sequoia sempervirens. The sequence continues at coordinate 20,411 of VDFB02067045.1, forward strand.
ATTTACATAATAACCATCTAAAAACATATGTATTAATACTAAAAGGGTTGAGTATCTCTTACCCGACTCAATTAGGTTCACCAATTAGCACCAACACTAGACCTAAGGTGGAGACAACCTGCTCTTTTCCTTGTATCTATACCCTTCTCCCTGATGATGCTCTCCCTCCCTTTCTTGGAGGGGTGGAAACCTGTTCCTTGAATACAAATTTCCATCACCAACTAAAGATTAGTGCATCAATAATCATTTCATAATCCTCATGAAATCATCACCTCTTGACAACTTTTAAACACATGTCAATTTTAGTCAAATAAACATAACTCATGACAACATTGATTTTTTTCTAGACATTATTACTAAACATCAAATCATTGAATCATGCGTAATCATCTACTAATTACTTCAAAAGTAAAAAGTAAAGCATAGTTAAAGTTAGGGGTGTAACATTACAGGCCAAGCTCAGGATTTGTTACACAACCAATATAAAGTATCAATTAACTTTTGAAATGCATTCCATTGACCCTTTTAGAGAGCATTTTTGAATAATCTCACAAATGTTACAAGCACCAGGGACAGCATGTCATTTTCTAGAGAATGTCGGCTCATCATTCTCTTTGAAGAATTGTTCCTCAGGGATCCAATCATAGTTACAAGACTCGCCCAAACTCGGCGAGTACTCGCGAGTCCCGAGGCGAGTGACCCTAAACGAGTCCCAGAGACTCGGCTGCCGAGTACTCGCCGAGACTCGCCAGACTCGCCGAGTTTTGTGCCTCAGACTCGGCCATTTTAAGTAAAAATTTTAAAAAAAATTGCAATCTTTAATTTACAAATTTTTTAATTAAATGGTGTGCGCCATGAAGGTTTGTGTGGTTTCGAAGGTCTTCGTTTGGGCTTGGTGGCGGGGGCTCGGCCCCTCGACCACCATATCCCTATATGGCGACAAGAGGCCCGGTACCGGGGACAGCGGTAGCCTCGACAGGCTATTTGCCCTTGACCCCAGCGGGGGCATTGCCCCAGAACCCCCCACAAGTGCCCTTGACCCGGCCAGAGGTAGCCCCAGACCCTACAAGTGACGCCCCTTGACCCCACTAGGGCGTGCCCCCAGAGACCCTGAGGCTACCCCAGAGACCCCCATGAGAGTACTACCTCGATCCTGTTGGGGTGTTTCCCCCAAAACCTCATCAAACTATAGGTCTAAACATGTTATAGGCCAATGATGAATCATGATCATTAAACCTACAAAATACATATCCCCTGTTGCAAATCTTTGCATCTTTTGCAGTCAAAGCCATAATCAAGGATTATCTTGTTCCATACATTAGACAACAAAGCATGCAGTCTTGAAGGCTACAATAAAATTTTAATAATAAATTCCTCACTTGAATAAACACACCAATCATTGAGATGCAAGCAAATATCATGGCTACATCATCATCTATGACCTATCTTAGACACTAGCGCATGACTTGTCATGATGTTGGGATGAGTAATGCAAGCTCTTTTGAGCCATAGACTTATATTTTTAATTTTGATATTTGTTTTGATGCCATGGATTTCATATTCCATGAGTTTTGTATACATTTGACAATATTTATATATTTGAATGTGTTATTTCCTTCAGCTAAAATTTGCGTTTATACTTATGTGATCGATGTATGTTTGTGTATGAGATCATAGTAATTTCTATTTGATGATGTTATTGTGTCTTTAAGGTTTATTTATTAAAGGGTGCGTGAAACAAGTGTTAAATCCTTAAAAATCTCTGAATTTCTTGGGTTTTTCTATTTGCCGAGTCTTTGCCGAGTCTGGGCTCCGAGTCCGAGTCCGAGTCAAAAATTGGCTTGCCGAGACCGAGGCGAGTCCGAGTCTTGTAACTATGGATCCAATAGACGTTTTGGAATGTCCAAGAGGTAGGAGACTTTCCCCCACAGTCTTCTTAAAAAAAAGAACAACCCTAGGCATACAATGCCTACCCGAGGATAGCCTATGAGATGTCAAAACATTCCCAAATATCCCAGGTAAGGCAAGACATCCCTAAACAGTGAAAACTGTGCATACTTTTTAAAAATAATGAACTCAAAAACAAAAACATATCCTAATACCATAAGCATTGTATTGCACGTCTGTATTTAGACATCAGAGCTTGCAATTATATTTACAGTTGTGAATTTCACAGTTTACTTTGGCATTTTTAATTTGAACTTTTGTATTTGCAATTCTAAGTTCATGCATTTTAATAGCTAATTAAATGACATAATTGATATTAATGACAATGTCATTCAATCTTTGATCTGGTAGTCTTAATGAAAGTATTTTATATTAATTACTAAATACAAAGTCCAGCTTCTTTGAGTTTAAATTTAATTTTTATATAATTTTTAATAGCCGTCCTCAAAACCATGTTCCACCTCCCCTTATCCCCAAAACTCAAAGAAAAACTTCTTTTGAGAGTGCAAGCCCCAATTAGAAACAATGGATCAAAATATTTTTTTTGGTTTCACATCTTTGAAGATAGAGATTCACTTTATTTCCATTCCAAAAGATGCAATCAAACCAACACTTTATTTAGGAGTTCTATCTTTAAGAAGATTCAAAGGACACACTATTGCTTGAATAGGGATTTAGCAAGGTCATTTTCTAGCCTTTTAACTATCTCGATCAGAAAAGTAAGGTTTTGCAGAGGGCTCTAAGGACTACTAGAATGATTCCCTCCTTCAAGACAATATCAATGGTTAGATGTGCTAAGCATCTCTTCAATGCTACAGTTGCATACAGAGATGGCAATAGATCAATGAGTCTGTGTTGCTTTCCATTTGCTGCTACTTGAGTACCTGAATCTTCTTGCTTTTCTCAGTCCAAATGTGGTAGACATGATGCTCCATAGTTTGAGGGTCACCTAATCCTCCTCCACATTTCAAGAGATCCGTATATCTATAGACATGTATTACAACTTTCTTTATACTGCTGGAAGATTTTGGTCTCAGAACTTGAAAAAGTATCTAGCGTACGTTCTTTATAATGCCTGCTCTCCCACATTCCCACCAACCGCCAATATCCCAACCTTGGATTTTCAAAGCATCTCTAATATACATTTTTTACTACCCAACCT
>VDFB02067046.1:0-42244 GCA_007258455.2 Sequoia sempervirens
AGCTGTTAACTTCTTCTCGTCTCACCATATGACACATGCCAATGTAAATGGTGCAGATGCATTAAGTTAGAAAGGTTCAAGTTTGAGTTTTGTGACATTGAGTCATTTCAATGTAATAAGGGCATGTCAAGGCCATTTTAGTGTTGTAGGGGTCATTTTGTGTCATTTGGGGGATTAGAGAGTTTATAGTGCAATAAAGAGTTAAAAAGTGAAAAGTTGTCAAATTTGTAAGTTGCAAAATTGCAACAAATTTGAATGACAACAGTTATATTTTTGAAAATTTATTTCTTTGGTGGTTGAAGTTGTTTGGGAAAAGGTATTTGGGTGTCTTTTTGTTTAAAAATTCCTCACATGGTTCGAGGTTGAGGTTGGAGATTCTATAATTAGAAGAAGATCAATAAAATTTATTGTTTCCTTGCAATTTTCTATATTTTACCAAAAATTATAATGTTTTCTTGAACTATACAATTTCGTACAAGGTTTTTGTGTTCTCTTTTGAATGGAATATGGTGGGAAGTAGACCTAACATCATTTTAGTTTTGGTTTGGTTGGATTTCAAGTGATCTTTTGCATTTTAGAAGCCAATTATTGAAGGTCGGTCTATATACCCTATTTAAGGGTTTTGAGTGTGATAAAAATGTTGTTTTAAGCCTTACGCCTAAATTATGCTTTTGTAACTCAGTGGAAAGGCTTATATAGGGTCATTAAACATGTTCCCAAAGTTTCATGTGTAGGGGAGTTCTGAATCATGTGGCCTTTGATGACGCCCTAGATGGCATTTTGTGTGCTTTTGAATGAAAAGGAGAGGTTAGAGAGGGGAACAGTGAGAAATACTTGAGGGCGGTCACTTTTTATGCCTTTTTAAGTTTGTGCAAACTATATTGGAGGTGTTTAATGTATTGGGTTGGTTTGGTAAGGTCTGTAAGTGGTTTTTTCAATAAACCCTTGCTTAAATTGTGCAAATAGAGGGTTTTGTGGAATGGGGCCTTAGAGGGCGAGTTCCTGAAGATAAGTTGGAAAATTGGAAGTTTTGTTACCTGGTGAGTGCTGCCCCATTAAATTTTTGGCTTTGTGTATTTTTTCAAAGGGGTGTTGCTTTGTTAATTTGGCCTAATTATCCTTGTGGACAATGTAGTTTGCTTGTTTTGTGAAAGTTGTTCCAAAAAATTCTTATGAGGGTTTGAGGTATGTTGAAGAAGGATTAAATGGGTTCCTAAAATGGTGGTTTGTTGTAGAGTTTGTTAAGGAAATTTGAGAGTTAAGTAAGTTCCTTCCTAATGATTGCAATGTTCAATTGCTTAAAAAACGTCAAAATCTTAGGAAAAAGGATCTAGATGTGCAAGCATACACCGAGGAGTTATATTGGCTAAGTATAAGGAAAAAAAATGAGGAAGATGAGGAAGAAAGAGTGGCAAGGTATCTTAATGGTCTAAGGTATAATATACAATATGAAATAAGTTTGATGACACCTATAATAGTAGAAGAATATTTTCAAATGGCTATAATGGAAAAAGAGAAAGTGAAAAGGAGACAAGAGAAAACAACAAGAGGTAGAGGTAGTAGTTCTAGCGGTAGAGGTACATTTTCTTCTTCAAAATAGTCTAATCAAGAACAAGAATATGTTGATAAAGGTAAACAGAAAGTGGTTGAGTCTAGAGGTGGATGGATAGGTGGGAGAACAAGTTTTAGGGGCAAGTATGCAGATCAAGGAAGAGGTTCTAATGTGTTTTTAGGAAGGTGTTACAACTGTGGTAAGTTTGGTCATCCATCCTTTAAGTGTCTTGAAAATTTTGGTGCTACTTCAAGTGGGGGTGAGAGAAGAGGTGAAAAGAGAGTCCAAATTGTGTAAAAAGATGAAGAGGGAAGTGTCAATTCTCCAAGTCATGTTGTTGCACCTGAAGTTGGTGAAGCTTTGATGCTGCAAAGACAAATTTTGAAGGCTACCAAGGAGAAGGAACCAATGCAAAGGAGAAATCTATTCAAACCACATACAAGAGTAAAGGTAAAGTATGCAAGGTAGTAATAGATTCAGGCTCCACTAATAATATAGTATCAAGAGAAATGGCAGATAAGCTGAGTTTGGTGAAAGTTCCTCATGAAACAATCTATAAGGTGTCATGGTTAAATGATGATGATTCACTTTTAGTCAATGAGAAGGTTTTAGATGAATTTCAGATTTGAGGGTACAAATATAGGGTACTTTGTGATGTTCTACCAATGCAATGTTGCCATTTGTTGCTTGGAAGGCCATGGAAATTTGATAAACATGCTATGTATGATGGATGGGCTAATACATATCAAATTGAACATGATGGGAACTCATTTACTTTGCTTCTATTACAAGTGGAGTTCAAGGAGTAGACAAAGGTAGCAAAGGTAATCATGATGGGTAATAAAGAGTATGTGAAGATGGGGGAAGTTGAGAATGATTAGTTCGCAACCATGACAAAGGTTGCATACATTAGGGTAAAGGTATGGTAGGGTGGTGCACAGTTGGAAAGGAGAAATAATGAGAAGAATATGTTGGAGAGTGGCTTAGAGAAGGCAATAGATGGATTGCTTGTAAAGACTCCAAAAAATTTGGAGAAGTGTGATAGTATAATGGTTGGGACAATGGTTTTTCCACTTTTTGGAAGAAAGGTTTATGGGAAAGTGTATTCCATTAGTACAAAGGTCAAAAAAATTGACAAAATAGAAGCATTTGGGCTTGAGAGCCTGAGAAGAGATGCAAAGAAAAAGAGTGAAGTGAAAAGAGGTACTTGGCCAAAGGATTTGAATGAATTCAGGCATGCAAGGATGATGAAGGACAAAGTTCAAGAACCAAGAGGTAAATGTTTGTTTGTAGGTATGCCATCAATTTAAGTTGAGGATGATGGTGGAAATATTGAGGCAGGTTTGTTTGCAGAGGTGAGGCAATGGAAAGGCAGACACAAGCTCAACAATGCAGGATATGAAGAAAGAAACAGGTATTTGGTCCCATGGAGGAGATTTCCAAATCAACAAGAATTTGTAAGGAAAAGGGATGGTGTGAAAAATCTATGTTTAAAGTAGTTTGGTCCTCATGGGACATGAGGTTTTATTTAAGAGGGGGTGTATGGTGTAGGTGCACCAAGTTCTAGTCATTAAGTTAGAAAGGTTCAAGTTTGAGTTTTATGAGATTGGGTCATTTAAATGTAATAAGGCCATGTCAAGGCCATTTTAGTGTTGTAGGGTTCATTTTGTGTCATTTGGGAGATTAGAGAGTTTATAGTTCAATAAAGAGTTAAAAAGTGAAAAGTTGTCAAATTTGTAAGTTGTAAAATTGCAACAAATTTGAATGACAACGGTTAGATTTTTGAAAAGTTGTTTTCTTTGCTGGTTGAAGTTAGTTGGGACAAGGTATTTGGGTGTATTTGTGTTTAAAAAGGCCTCACATGGTTTGAGGTTAAGGTTGGAAATGTTGCACCTCACATGGTTTGAGGATAAGGTTGGAAATGTTGACTTAGAAGAGGATCAATAAAATTTATTGTTTGCTTGTAATTTTTTGTATTTTGCTAGAAATTCTAATGTTTTCTTGAACTGTACGGTTTTTTATAGGGTGTTTGTGATATCTTTTGGATGGAATTTAGTGGGAAGTAGACCTAACATCATTTTAGTTATGGTTTGGTTAGATTTCAAGTGATTTTGTGCATTTTAGAAGCCAATTACTGAAAGTCAGTTTGTATACCCTATTTAAGGGTTTTGAGTGTGATAAAAGTAACATTTTAAGCCTTCCACCCACTATATGCTTCTGTAACTTGGTGGAAAGGCTTATTTAGGGTCATAAAACATGTTCCCAAAGTTTCATATGCATGGGAGTTCTGAATCATGGTCTTTGATGATGCCCTATATGACATTTTGTGTGTTTTTGAATGAAAAAAAGAGGTTAGAGAGGGGGAAAGTGAGAAATAAGTGAGAAAAATCACTTTTTATGTATTTTTAAGTTTTCACAGGCTAGATTGGAGGTGTTGAATGCATTGGGTTAGTCTGGTAAGGTCTGCAATTGGGTTTTTCAATAAGCCCTTGCTTAAATTATACAAATAGAGGGTTTTGTGGAATGGGGCCTTAAAGGGTGAGTTCCTGAAGATAAGTTAGAAAATTGGAGGTTTTGTTACCTAGTGAGTCCTTTCCCATTGAATTTTGGGCTTTTTCAATTGTTTCAAAGGGGGTTTCTTTGTTGATTTGGCCTAATTGGCCTTGTGGGCAACGCAGTTTGCTTGTTTTGTGAAAGTTGTTCCAAAAGAGTCTTATGAGGGTTTGAGGTATGTTAAAGAAGGCTGAAATGGGTGCCTAAAATGGTGGTTTTTGTAGAGGTTGTTAAGAAATTCTAAGAGTTAAGGTGGGAAAATTAGGTCTACAAACCTACAAGAGTGACTAGGTGGAAATTAGAAAGCAAGCCTAGATTGTGTTTGTGAGAAGAAAGGTGGTTGGAATCCCTTTGCATTTTGAAAGTGAGTTGGTTTCCACCCTGTATTTCTCTTAGTAAATAAGGTACATGATGACGTTCTTGAGGTGTTCCATATAGTTATTTATGATATTGATTTAAAGATGATGACTAATGATGTTTTTATAAACGAAGTTAAAAAGGTTGTGTTCTCCTTCAGAGCTTTTAAAGCTCCTAGCCTAGATGGGTTTCCTCCTATATTTTTCTAGACCTATTGTGATATTGTCAAAAATGACCTTTGAATGTTGCTAGAGATTTCTTCAGGTTGAGCAGGTTGTTTAACCAATTAAATTTTGCATTTTTAGCCCTTATTCCCAAAAATGTTGAAGCCTATACTATGAAGGATTATAGACCTATAAGCATTTGCAATACAATCTATATATAAAATCTTCTCTAAAATTTTGGTGTTAAGGGTCAAATCGGTGCTTGGGTATGTGCAAGATCATCATGGAAAAAACAAGCGCTTAAGTGGTAAAATAATCAGAAAAATTAGAGTTAGGAAACTTGACGTAAAAAATTGAATAAGTTATCTATATTATTTCAAAAATATGTAAGAATAGAATCTATATAAAATTGAATGCAGTTTCTAAACTACTAGGTTTTTAAAAAAAAATATAAATATATTTTGTGAAAATTTGAAATTTCAATGTAGTGGTACTTAGATTTTAGGGAAAAAATAAGAAGTAGGTGTCTATCTAACCACCCTAACCACAATAAAATGATAATTTTTTTTCATAATATTTTATATATAACTAGAGGACTCATGCCCCAATGTAATGCATATTTTTTTGTAATTTTTTTCCAAGTAAATAATTAATTATGAAATTTATATTACACATTTTTAAAAATATAAAAACTCATATGTTTGACCACCTTAACTTGGTTAAAACTTCATGAAATTAAATTTTTATTTTTTTAATCCTATAGTATGTGAAGCATAGAATGTGTCACATGTTTTGGATTCAAAAAATGTGATGTCGTTTGAAAGCTATAGTTGTTTTTCAATCAACCTATCAATCAGGACTTTAGTCATAATTTGAATAGAAAATAAATAATAATTATTATTAAATTAAGTAAAACATAATTTATATCAGTGGAAATCTAAGAATCTCCTTTAAAAACCCTTTCCATTTCATCAATTTTGGGTAAAAAATAGTCATTAGCCACATACCCATCATATTGCCACTTTTTGGCCCATCATGATCCTATGCATACCCGCTTGGTAAAATGATTGCCCCAAACCAAAAAGGTTTTTTCAAAGGAAGAAATGCCCTTGATGCTTTCATCTCCATTCACAAAATTATCCACTAAATGGACCATTCTAAGAAACCTTGGATGGCCTTCAAAATTGATACTTTTAAGGCCTATGATAGTCTCCTGGTCATTTCTTTTTGTTGTTCTTAGGAAGTTTGGGATAGAAGGAAGATTCCTTAAGATGATCTTTGCTTATGTTACCTCCCCCATGTGCTATGTTCTGGTTAATGAAGTCCCCCAAGGATTTTTCTCTTGTGGTCATGGTCTTAGGCAAGGTGATCCCCTCTCTCCCTACCTTTTTATAATTGTTGCTAAAGTCCTTGGAAGGAACATCCAAAAATTGGTGGACTCTAAATCTCTAAAAGGTGTTAAATCTACCTCGTCTCTTATGCTTTATTCCATCAACAATTATTTGATGATACTCTTATGTTTGGGAAAACCTTAGTGGGGAAAGATAGGCTTTGGAAATAGGTTCTTAATGACTATGTTGTTTTTTTTTGCCAGTGTATAAACTATGAAAAAAGAAAGATATACTTCTTCAACACTGACCAACAAATTAAGGATAGAGTGGTGAAAATTTTGGGATGTTAGGTAGATGCCTTACTTGATGCCTATCTTGGCCTACCTTTGATCTCCAAGAAGTTGGAAAATAACTACTAGAATCAATTGATTGAGAGAGTTCAAAAAAGGCTGGCTAGATGGAAGGGAAAGCTTCTTAGCTTGGTTGGGAAGGTCTAATTGTTGAAAGCCTCCCTTAAGAATATTCCAATATACTACCTATCTCTCTTCAAAATTCCTGCCTTTATAAGGGAAAAGATAAAATAGATTTAGATAAGACTTTTGCAGTCAGGAATTGAAGAAAAAAATAGACTATCCCTGTTCAGTGGGGAAAAAGTGTGCACTCCCAAAAGGCGAGGGGGTAACTTGGGTATAAGAAGAATATCCTTGCTAAAAAAATCCCTAACTGCAAAAAATTGGATGGAATTTTCTTGAAAGCACTAAAGACTAGGTAAAAATTTTCCAAGCCAAGTACCTAAGCAACATGAATCCTGGTTGTTTTCTCTTTATGTCTGACTTGCCTAGTTGTTCTAATTTATGGAATCACCTTGTTAAATTAAAAATGTGTTGAAACTAGTGGTTAGAAATAGAATTGGGAATGGTAATAATACTGATTTTTGGAAGGACCCATGGATTGAGTCTTCTACCTTGTCTTCAATTGAGGAACTGAATCCTCTCAAACAAAGATTAACCAAAATGTGTGGCAAAAAGGTTCCAGACTATATTAACTAGGAGATGGAGAAACCTAATTGGAAGGAGTTCAAAATTCTATTAAGGAGGGATAATTTGAGAGGCTAGAGATAGGTCAACTGGGACCCGACCCTTCTAAGGTTGCATAATCTAATTGGGGAGGCTAAGTGGTTTCATAGAGAAAGGGAAGATGAATGGCTTTGGAAAGGTAGCTCTTCAAGTTGTTTCTTGGTTAAACAAGAATATGAGGAACTGGTGAAGCCTATGGATGTCATTAAAAACCATTTCTAGGATAAGGTGTGGTTAAAAAACTTGGTTCCTAAAATTAACTGTTTTTGGTGGACTATTGCTCATGTAAAATTTCTTACAATTGACAAACTGGTTAGGAGGGGATTCCATTTGGTTAATAGATGCTCCCTTTGTAAGCAGGAAGAGGATTCAATTATGCACACATTCTTTCACTACAAATTCACTAGGGAGGTGTGGTCCTCAGACTAGGTGTTTCCTCACTCAATGAATTTATTTATAGAAAGTTGGTCAAATTGTCCTTTTTCCCACAATGTTATTATTGACCTCTAGAACCAAGTTTCCCCCTTTTTTACCTAGGGAATATGGAAGGAAGGGAATAATAGGATATTTAGGGAAGTGGAGAGAAGTAGCTAGGAGGTAAGCTTGATTATAAGAACACAAATTAAGGAAAACATTGAGGCTGGAAGATACAGTTTTTACAAAGCATGGCCTAACTACAAAGAGATGATGATTAAGTAGAATTGGGGCATAAGGAAGGAACTTACTAAAATCATTTTTTCTATGATGCTAAGAAGAATGGCTATTGTGTGGAGTCCTCATTAGACTCATTCGATAAAGTGTAACTTTGATGGGTGCTTTAAAGGAAACTTGGGAATAGCAAGTTAGGGGGTCTGCTAAGAAACCACAAAGGGGAATGCATAGGGAGCTTTGGTGTGAATATGGGTCTTTGTTCTAATAATAAAGTTGAAGCTATGGCTATGTTAGGGAACTTCAAAACCCTTAAGGAGCTCAACTTTAAAAATGTAATAATAGAAGGGGATTCCAAACTGATTGTCGATATTTTGAATGGAGTGGTTGTGCCACCAGGAGAGATAAAAAATAGAATTGATAAGTTCCTAGACCTAAAGAGTTACTTTACCAACTATAGGGTGAAACACATCTACAGAGAGGGAAACAAAGTTGCTGACTATGCTGCCAATGTGGCTATGGTGTATGGGGTGGACCCACTGGACAAATAATAATATGTCAAAGTTTTTAAGAGACTTGATATTAAATGAGAAATTTGAATATGATTACAATTTACAAAGATGATATGTTGAAGCTGGGCGGGAAGCATGTGAGTCTTGTTGTGTTTAAAGGATTGTAGAGTTATGATGATTTGGGGTACGGTGTTGTATTTGATGATCTCATGTTAGGAAGTAAAATAAATCATTCTTCCCTTCCCAAGGTGAGCGAGGATCACAAGGGGATTTTCAAGTTGATAAGGGTTGTTAATTTGAATCATGTCGATATGCCTATTGTCATCCCTTCTCGAATTTATAAATTTGTTTACAAGGAATGAAATTAAATGCAAATTCTAAAACTTGTAATAAAAATGATGAGTTAGTAGTATTGGGAATTGTGTTGCTGGCCTTCCCTAAAAGAAACTTCTTGATCCTGCATTTTTTATGGGATCTTATTGTTATTTGGAGAAATAGTGTTTTCTGCAACAAGGAAAGGAAGCCGAAGAAGTAGGTGGTTATGAGGAATAGCTCACAACAGTCTAAGAATTTATAGAGTGTTAAAATGGGAGGCCCAAGGAAGCGCACTAAGCCTACTAATTGCTAGGCCCTTAAGTAGAATGTGGATTTATGGAGCCTTTTTGAAAATGCAAGGTTCCTTTTTTTGAATCTTTGAAGGGCTACAATGAGAATTTAATAGCCAAGTTTACCAATTCCTAGAGGAAAGGAAGTGTCTCCATTGGAGCGGTGACGTTTGAGGTTAAGACAAGGTTCATAGTAGAAGCTACTAGTCTACAAAACCAAGGGATGAAAGTTGCAAAGAAGAGTGAGGCTGATTATCAGAAGTTCATGGATAAGTTTCTGCATGAAGGGGAGAATCTAAAATATTTCCAAAATGGGTATGCTAGGTTAGAAATCCCACCTCCCTATGCTTTGGTTAGCCTATTTTTCATGCAATATTTTACTTTAAAAGGTGGATATATGTCGGTACATGCATACCATTTCCCTTTGCTCAACCATATTAGGCATGGAGGGAGAATCAATTTACCCTTTTATCTATTATCTTCTCTACAACTCAATATAGAGAAGGGTACTAGTCCTCCCCTACACCAAGGTTTAATGTTATCCCTGGGTATGTGCAGGATCATGATGGGTGAAAAAGTGGTAATATGATGTCTATGTGTAGGGTATGTGGCTGGTGACTTTTTTCTTACCCAAAATTGATGAAATGAAAAGGGTTTTTAAAGGATATTGTCAAATTTCAACCAATATAAATTATGCTTTACTTTGAATTTAATAAATAATTATTATTCATTTTCTATTCAAATTATGACTAAAGTATTAATTGATAGGTTGATTGAAAAACATATATAGCTTTCAAATGGTATCACATTTTTTGAATCTGAAACATGCAGCTTTATATTAATTTTCAAAACCAAGTTAAGGTAGATAAAAAAAAGTTGTAATAAAAAATTCATAATTAATTATTTACTTTGAAAAAAAGTACAAAATAATATGCATCACATCCATACATGAGTACTCTTCTTATATATAAAATTGTATAAGAAAATATTATCATTTTATTGTGGTTAGTGTGGTTAGATAGACACCTACTTGTTTTTTCACTAAAATTTAAGTACTACTCCATTGAAATTTCAAATCTTCATGAAATATATTTTTATTTTTTAAATAAACCTAGTAGTTTAGAAACTACATTCAATTTGCTACATATTCTATTCTTACATACTTTTAAAATAATATAGATAACTTATTCAAAATTTTATGTCAAGTTTCCTAACTCTGATTTTTCAAAAAAAAAATTGACTTAAGGGCCTATTTTTTCCATGATGATCTTGCACATACCCCCTTGTATAAGTATGCTCTTTCCCTTAACCCTCACAGTAATACTCTGGCTGCTAGAAATGATAATCATAACTGCTTTGATGGGGACAACGAGGAACCTCTTGTTGATAAAATTCCTACTATGGCACCTAATCCCTGCCTGCCTCCCTTAATTGTTGCTAGGAGGGTGCTAGTTTCTACTAAGAGCTTGTCCCCTATGACCAATGTCTCAAACCCCTCTACTCCATGATTAAGAAATGAGAGGAAAAAGGTGTTTTTGAGATTGATCTCATGAAGGCTACACCAGAGAAAAGAAAACACTCACATTTCTTGTTCGACCTTCCCAAGGTGAAGAAATTCAAAAGAGATCTCAATCCTAGTGATGCCATTACTATATATAAGGAAGGTTTGCATAATGAGGAGTTGAAGGAGAACACACAGGGGCAAGGGAGTGGAGGAAGTGGTGTTAGAAGGTCTGCCCACATAGATAAAGTTACTTCTAAAGACAAGAAAGGAAAACAAAAAATTAATGTGTGTGAAGAGGAGGACCTAGAATTTGAAGAGTTTGAAGCCTAGGAGGAAGAAGATTATGATGATATGGATTTTGAGGACTCTGTATATGATATGGGGTAAGAAGGATTAGATGAAGAAAATAAAGAGGATGAGGAGGAACAAATTGAGAAAGAAGAGGAACAAAAGAATGATATTAAGAATGTGCAAGATGCAAGGAATATGGGCATGGAGACTAATACTGAGGACTCAAGCATTGATTTTATGAAGAGTAAACTAACTTTTCTATAGGTTCAAGTGGACGATATGGAGAAAGCCTTAGTTACACCAATGAAGGTAACTAATAGACTGATGAGGAGGGTGATGATGGGAGTTGTCTCTGGAGAAACTAGAATTTCTAGGAAGTTATAAAAATAGGGAAAGTTGAATGTTTTAAAGATGTTAGATGAGTCTAAGGGACCTAACTAGAGGGAGTACATATCCCTCATTGGCGAATATGGGGACTTGTTGAAGAAATCCAAGTAATGGCTTCTTCTTTTTGCTTCAATGATTGCCATCTATTTTTGTCTTTTTGTTTCCTAATCTCGGATTGCTATTTTATAATAGCCCTGTTATGGTTTAATACTACCTAGGACACTGTTGATTTGATAAATGGTTTATGTAGATTTAAGTTTTCAAGCATAAACTTCTTTTTTTTATTAATATTGGTTGGACTATGGTTACAATTTTGAATGATGGCCTACATGCCACTCTATTGTTGTTTTTTGGTTCTTATTGGTGGTGATGCTTCCCACCTTCTTTTGGTTCCTATTTTCTCTTTTGGCTGGAACCATGGGATCATGGCCATTCCCTACTTAACTAATTAAAAATAATAATTATTTATTTTTTATATATAATTAATTATGTGAATGAGCATTTGAGTTTGCACTACCACTAGTAAAGAAAAGAGGATAGAGTTGAAATAAGCTTGTCCAATTCAATAATTTTAGTAGATGTAGGGATTGGACAACACAATAAGATGATGTTCAACATATAAGTGAAATAATAATTTTGATGTCTAAATGATTGGAAAGAATCAATAATGCCAATGTCTGTGGTGTAGTGGTGACATTAAGAGCATCATCATGTCCTAGGGTGAACAATACTGTCCTCAATGAATAATAGTGTCTTCTTCATGAGTTGGTGTCCTATACCATGTAGTAATTGTGCATCATTCACATTTTTTTATTTTAAGAACATGTTCCCATAATTTTCTATCTTAGATAATTTAGAGGCTACGAGATCTATACGAGAGAAAATATAAAGGTACCTATCATTAAATTCATCTTTATTTTTATGTATTTCATCTTCATAAGTCCATAATTTTTATTGTTTTATATCTCCACTCCACTCTTCAACAATATTTTAATTTTTCCTATTAATATATATCCATCCTTAGATTTATTTTGTTCCCATTTATAATTTACCTTATCTTTAGGCCTTCCTAAAATAAACAATGAATCCATTACATCCTTATCTATGGATTTTCTAACTTTACACTAAGAAAATTATAAACAAGTGAATATATCTTTATATCTATAACAAAACAACCAATAGAAATGATTAGATTTTCCAAAGAGTTAGGAAATGACAAAAGTACAAAAATAAATATATCCTCCTCTTATAGCTTAACATCATTATAACATAGTTAAGTCAAAATCAAATTATTAAAATAATTAAGATGTTTTACATATATGACTCTTCATCATTTTTGATGATTAAAGATTCATTTTAAGATATGACTTAATAATTTAATTCTATTTTACTAATAAATATCACCTATTCTCTTTCACATGTTGATGGATCAATACTGTATGGGACATTCAAGTGAACATAATCTACCATAAATAATAAAATGTTTACCCTAACTTAATTGTGAATATTTTACCAAAATTTATTAGAAATATATTTAGGTTTTCTCTCCTTTGTAAAAATTATCTTTTAAACCCATTCTTCTAAGAGATATTACTCTTCTACCTTGCACAACACATTCCTAAAAGGCATTGGATTTATCAATATATTAATACAAAGTGCTAGTCATGGCTCAAACAACACATAGACTTACAAAAAACATCATCTTAAGAGCTCCTAATACAACCAAGAAACTCATTAAAATTGAAAGAAAGGTAACCCAGTCTAATAAAACCTAATCTCTAATACCAAATGTTGATGAATAAGGTAAAATTATATAGTGAATGCTTAAAAAAATACTAAAAATATATGTTGTATTTATTAAATTAGTATGCAATTAACTATTAGATTACATAGGGAGAAGCATTGCAATCAATAAATCAAAATATTAAAAAAACTCATAAAACACATAACACTAGAGAAATGGATCATTGACATTTTCATGGTATTTTAGGTCTTTCTCTTGTGATGTTTGACTTATCTTTCTTTGATTTAATGTTGCAATGTAACTCATGCATTCACATTAGGTCCTAAAATTTCAAATTATGGTATCTTGTGAAGGTGTTGTTAAGTGTTGTAACACATTTCTATACTTTTCTAGACTCTTTTCATTATAATTCATCTAAAAATCACCTTTTCATCACTTGTCAAGTCTTATTCAAAAGTGTTGTAACATCTTGTAACAAGATTTCATGCTTTCCTAAGCTTTTTATAACTATTTACAACTTTCTTATGCTTTATTTGACCCCTTTATACACTCATAAGACTTAATTAAGTGTATTTTTTAATGTAAACCTGACAAACAACATTAAATACAAGTTAATTCCTAACACCCACTTACAACTAAGGTGGGAACCATTCACCATGGGTGGTGAATGAGTCCCTCTTGGATCCAAATTCAAAATAATTCAAATTTTCTTTTGGGTTTTTATTCAAAAAGACCTTATGTTAGCCTATGATGAGGTATTATTGGGTTATTAGGGCATAAGTGTGTATAAATAAGTGTTTTTCCATCCATTTTACACCTAATTCATTCACCTAATTCATTCACCAAATTCATTCAAGCATTCATCGAGTTCACTCATTCACTAATTACATTCAAGCATCATTCAATCAAGCAAACATCAAGAATCTTGGAGCAACTATTGATATATTTTCATATTTCTTCAATAAGGTTGGTGAGTTTAGGACATTTGCATGTTGTTTTATTCAACATTCCTTGCTCATTTCATTTCATTCCTTTATTAAGGGTTTGATTACCAAAGTGGGATTTGACCAAGGAAAATCCCTATAATCTAACCCTTAACAAATTTTTCCCTTTTGCATGTGTGTTTGTAGAAATTTTTTGCAGATTTGTCAAGCGATTAGGTGTTGAAAGGTGGTCAACAAGTCAACAAAGTGTTTCAAGTCAATTAAACCCTATTTCAAGCTTGGAGACAACCTATAATCTATTTTATGTAGATTTTACTCCATCAACCTGACAGGAAGACAAGTGTAGATCTAGAGCTACAAATTTGACCTTTGATTTCACATATTTTTTGAGGGGGAATGATTTGACATTAGTGGAAAATGAGTCCCACTTTAGGGCTAAAAAAATTGATTTTGTCAAAATCCAGTTCCTGACAGTCAGAAAGTAGTTTTAGGTGTTTTTGTCAGTAGCAGGACTGATTCACCATCAGTAGAAAATGAGTCCCACTGGTGATTTATACTAATTTTTGCTAGTTTTCAGGGCCTTCTAGATTCAACATTCTATTCCTAGGTGCACTCTATTCAACCTCTTTCAATTCTATTTTGCATTTGTTCATGTTTTAGTTCATTCTTGCATACCTCACTATGTTTTCAAACACTGCATATTTCATTAGTTTTTCATTAATAATCAATCAATTGCATAGCTTAGTTGAATCTAGATCATTATATTTAGTCATAATTCCATTTGGAATTCCTTTATTTTAGTGAACCACCACAATTTTGGGGTTCTATCTCTCTCCTTTTAGGTGAAATATCCTAAGAGTGCAAGAGAAGTACATAAAACACACCACAAAATTGTTGGTTCAAGAACATAAATACTACTTATGAGAATTCATGCTCTATGAGCTAATTTAATTAATAATCCAATGCTCATCACTAGTAAATTCAATAGAAATAAAATATCCATCACTAGTATAATCATTTTATTGATTTCTATATTAAGGAACCATCAAATTCATCTTTCTCCATGCTCATAAGGATATCCACTCATTATTTTTTCCTTGATTCCTGAGCTTGTGGAGGATACAAAAGGAAGGTCAAAGCTATTGAAAAGTGAAATGAATGATTTAGCAAATTTTTTTGTGGAGGACTTGTGTGAATAAAGATTCACAAAAGTTCTTTTGATAATGAAATGTTGTAAAGATCAATTTAGAGGGCTTAGAAGTGAGCGTATGTGAAATTGTGAAGAAGTGTGTGTGAATGTAAGTATGAGAATGTGTGCTAGAGATAATGAAATAAAGGTAGTAGACTTTTCTAAGAAGATGTATGTGTGAGTATACCAAAAGTAGTGACTTGGAGGTATCAAAAAGGTTGAAATATTCCAATTGTATGTTGAGGTTGTAAACCTCTATTTTAAGTGTTATACTGTGGAGGAATTTGTAAATTTCATTTAAAAATATTGTAAAATTTTGTTTTCATTTGTGAGGCTGAATTTGGACAGTATATCCAAGAATCTTGTTCACCATGGTTTTTCTCTTGTAGGCTTTTCCATATAAATATGGTGTTATGGTTGCATGATTATGTGTTCTTCTACTTGTCATGTAATATTTGGTTAATTACAAATGAAAGAAAATAATTTGATTAAGTACTCATTCACCCTTGTGTCTCAATACTTCATTGTGCTCAACACTAAGTACCCATTCCATTAATATTTGAGATACATTAAAAATTCACAGGATTGCAAGGTCACTAGTAGGTATAAGTACTATTACTCTACCAAAAGGACATTATACTAAAGTGATTTAAGTGACATCTCTTGATTTACTCATATGTATGAGATTAGTACAAATTTATACTCTCCTTGGTGATTAAATTTTCCGATAATAATTTCTCCATGTCTATTGAATCTTAAATGTGGGTTTTAGTATTTTATTATAAGTCCACATTACAATTTCTAGATTTATCACATGTTAGTTATATTTTATTGCAAAATTTGAATTTCCTCATTTTTTTTTCACTTTATTTCTCAATAGGATAAGTCACTATCATATATTGATAAGAAAGTGTCAGCATCATAAATATTATGGGCAAGAAGTGAGGTTGTTTAGAAAGAAATATGTTACAACCATGGTTGACTATTTAAAGAAGAGATGGAAAACGTAGTTTTTTAAGGATCTAATAGGTAGGTCAGAGGTTGGCCCAATGAAGTATAAAAAAGAATTAGTCATTTTTTTCTTTTATTTTGGTTTTAAAAGGTTCTAGAAAAAATTGGGGTTCATGGAAATACAAATGTTCAAAAAACACCATGAAATAAAACTATTATTTTAATTACAAAATTTATACTTTTTGCATAGAGGGGAAATTAGATCTTACTAATAAATAATAAAATTATCTATTTTTAGAAATAATTAATTATATAAATTAGCAGTTGAGTTTTCACTACCACTAGTAAAGAAAAGAGGATAGAGTTGAAAGAAGCTTGTCCAATTCAATAATTTTAGTAGATGTAGGGTTTGGACAACATAATAAGATGATGTTCAAGATATAAATGAAATATTTTTTTTGATTTCTATGTGATTGGAAAGAATCAATAATGCCAATGTCTATGGTGTAGTAGTGACATTGGGAGCATCATCATGTCCCAAGGTGAACAATAGTATCCTCAGGGAAAAACAGTATCTTCTTGGTGAGTTGGTGTCCTATAACATGTAGTAATTGTGCATCATTTGCATTTGTTTATTTTAAGCACAGTTTGTGCCCGTCGTTGTCTATCTTAGTTAATTTAGAGGCTATGAGATCTATAGAAGAGAGAATATAAAGGTACTTATCATCAAATTCATTTTTATTTTTTATGTATTTCTTCTTCATATGTCCCTAATTTTTATTGTTTTGTATCTCCACTCCATTCTTCAACCATGTTTTAGATTGTCCTCTTAATATGTATCCATCCTTAGGTTTCTTTTGTTCCCTTTTACAGTTTACCTTATCAAGTTAGGACTTCCTAAAACAAACAATGAATCCATTGCATTCTTATCTATGGATTTTCTCACTTTACACTAAAAAAATTATAAATAAGGGAATATATCTTTATATATAACAAAACCACCAATAGAAATAATTAGATTTTCCAAATATTTAGGCAATGACAAAAGTACAAAAATAAATATATCCTCCTCTTCTAGCTTAACATCATTATAAAATAGTTAAGTCAAAATTAAATTATTAAAAGAATTAAGATGTTTTACATATATGGCTCTCCCTTCATTATTTTTAATGATTAAAGATTCATTTTAAGCTATGACTTATTAATAATTTTATTTTAATAATAAATATCACCTATTCTCTTTCACATGTTGATGGATCAATACTCTATGGGACATTCAAGTGAACATAATCTACCATAAATAATTATATGTTTACCCTAACTTTATTGTGAATTTTTACCAAACTTTATTAGAAAAATATATAGGTTTGCTCTCCTTTGTAAAAATTCTCTTTTAAACCTATTCTTCTAAGAGATATTACTCTTCTACCTTGCAAAACTCATACATAAAAGGCATTGGATTTATCAATCTCTTAGTACAAAGTGCTACCCATGGCTCAAAAAACAAATAGATTTACAAAAACATCATCTTAAGAGCTCCTAATACAACCAAGAAACTCATTAAAATTGAAAGAAAGGCATCCCACTCTAATAAAACCTAATCTCTAATACCAAATGTTGATGAATAAGGTAAAATAATATAGTGAATGCTCAAACAAATACTAAAAATATATGTTATACTGATTACATTAGTATGTGATTAACTATTAAATTACATAGGGAGAAGCATGGATCAATAAATCAAAATATTAAAAAAACTCATGTAAAACACATAACACTAGAATTTATAGTGAGAAATCCTTTGAAAAAGGATAACCATGAAAGATACCGTTTACCTTGTATTAATGAATTAAAAACTATTGTGTAGTATAATCCATATAATTCTTTAGTTATACATCATTATTACATTATAACTCTACTCCACCTATAAAAAATCCATAAAAAAAACTAGGGAATTCTACAAATTTATAGACAAATAAAGAGAGAAAACTGCAAATGGTTTCCCAAAACCAACAAAAGGGGTTACATGGTCTTAGACAAAATATAATCCTCCCATGACCAAATCCATCAATGGATGGAAGATAAACATCATCAACAAAACATATTTAACCCATGAATAGGTTTGTATAGACTCTCAAGTCAAGTGGTTTGTAATAGAGTGACTAACTAATGTGGACCATATCCATCATAGAAAGATTCTCTACTTCTCACAATGCAACTCCCAAATAATTTATGAAAGAGATACTTTTAATAAATCTTATAACAATGATAGATGTAATTGCTAACAATTATAATCTTCTATATCAATATACTTACAATAATTGTTAAGATTTGTATAGGAGTAATAAAAATATTATATTTCTCAAAACATTATGGAAATCTAAGTACCCATCCCATTAATATTGAGATACATACAAAATACATAGAAATGCAAGGTCAATAGTAGGTTGAAGAACTATTACTCTACCACAAGGACACTAGACTAAAGTGAGAAGTGATATCTCTTGATGTACTCTTATGTTTGAGATTAGTAGAAATTTGTGTGTATCTTAGTGCTTAAATATTTCCTAAAATAATTTCCTCATGTATATTGGGTGTCATATGTGTTTTGTAGTATTTTATTATTACTCTACATTTCCATTTCATGATATATCGCATGTTAGTTATATTTTATTTCCAAATTCCAATATTCTCATTATGTTTCTTGATTTCATTCTCAATAGGATAAGTCAATATCATAAATTGATAAAAAAGAATGAACACCATAAATATTATGGGCAAGTAGTGAGGTTGTTTAGAAAGAAAGATGTTGTAACCATGGTTGAAGATTTAAAGAAAAGATAGAAAAGGTTATGATATCTAGAAGAGAGGAAATGTAAAGGTACTTTTGGCACATCAAGGAACTTATCTTGGTCAATCCCCATAGTAGGATTTGACACGCAGTTGAAAGGTCATGGGTGGCCCTATGGTCAAAGTGTATGGAGCTATAACAATAGAGGCCTATGTAACAACAATGGTAGATGCATTAGGTAGATATTTTCAAGGGAAAAGCATATGTAGGTCTAAGGATAGATCTTGGATGATTTTCTATTTCTATTTTAGAAAAGTACACTTAAATAAGTGTCATTAGGTTCAATCTAACTAATAGGCACAAAATACAAGTAGGATATTAAGAAAATGAGGATGTCTGGGTAAGAGAAATTGATTTTAAATGTGTGAGACACTATCACATGTTCTAGTGTTTGAACTAACCTAAAAAGTGCAACCAGTGATAGAACAAAAGATTCGTTGTACAAAAGATCATGTCCATATCAAATAAAATATTTTTCAAATAATTTGTACCCTGCGAAGGTCAAAATCAATGATAAATACATTTATTATTAATAACCATCAAAACAAGATAAAAAATTATAAACGACCATCTAATCTATCTTATCTAAGTACACCAAATCTTAGATGGTATGAAGCCGATTCTATGTGGGTCGGTTGATGTGGACCCTATGAACAATAAACGCAGTAACAATTTGTAGAACTTTTTATTCTTGGCTAGACAAGTTAAAGGATTTGCCCTCTAACGTCAAACAGCTTTTTCTTCCAATATCTCGTGATGAACTTGATTTCTTATCAACGGCAATTGACTGTACTAACTATGACATGTCACTGAACTGGCAGACTGTTCACCAACGCTACCACTTGCAAAAACAGAATCTCTATGCTTGGCTTCTCTGGTACAACTCCACATATTAATGCGAGCTATTCATCCTGCAATTAAGGAGAAGCTCTAAATTCATTGTATACTTCTCATATACCAAAACTGTCACTTCCTGTAAGAATATCATCTTCACATGTCGAGCGAAAACTGGCTTTTGGGAGGAAGACAATCAAATGGATAGGAATTGGTTCCAATCATGGAGATGAGAGAGTTTTGCGGCATGCGGGAAGACCACTTTCCTGTTTAGGTCAAAAAGGCAGCATCCATTCCCTCATTTGCCTGAAAGATGAGAGGATTTCAAGCAACTTGGATTGTACATATTATGTGATATGATATATATTCATTGTCAAGGTTGGATCTACGTTTACCAGAAAAAAAAAACAAAAAAAATTAATAATTATTGAATTTGGTGATGTTTTAGAATAATTATTTAAAGAAGGTAAATAATCTTAAAGTAAAAGAATTTATGATAAGAATAAAAATGTTATTTTCTTCAATATGATTGTGTTTGAGACTTTTATTTGACTCTTAGTTAGTTGATTTCAATGTGACTTATATTGACTTTTGTTAAATTGTTTGTCACTATGTACACCCATTAATTATATATAAACTACTTAAAGTGGTTTAAATAATAACCATATCTATTGTCCAATCTTTTATGTGACATAAGTGTGGGATCGAACACAAGAATTCAACCTCCTCTATTTTAAATAATGGTACTAAGCTACAAGTTCAATAATCCACACAACTAAAAGATGATATTTTTCATTCCCATATTCCACTTCAAATCATTTCAAGCAATTTAGATTGTCCATATTATGTGATATGATTAATATGTATTTATTGTCAAAGTTGGATTTAGTGTTATACTTTTAACTTAGGTTTTTTTCATTGTTGAGTTCAATGATGTTTAAGAATAGTTGTTAAAATAAGACAGGCTATCATAAGATAAAATGAATTTGTGATCATATTAAAAAATGGCATGTCCTTCAAAATGATTATGTTTTTGGAAAAATTCTTGACTCAATTAATATCAGTGTGATTTATATTGACTTCTATTAAATTGTATTATCAGGGACACATATTAATTATAAATAAATAGCCTAAAGTGACTTAAATAATAATTATATCTATCATTCATTAGAATTAAGGAATTAGAGAGAAATGCAAATTTTCATGAAATTAGTATAGATGACATTATAACTAAATCTTGTATCTAAATAACTAGGGCGGAAAACATAAATTCATCCTCCTCTTTATTAAATATAAATTTATAAAGGTACTAAAATTCAAGTTTAATGACCCACACAACTCAAAGATTATACAAATACACAATTTATAATGTTTGAGTATATAGGATCCTATAGACTACTACATTGAGGAATCATTTCATAAACAATAGCACTAGAATTATTTCATGAAAACAACTATATTATATAGATATTGACATCTCTACTGCAAACAACAAAATAAACTACCAATTTAATACTAATTAAATGAAAATCAACTATACAATGCTATAATTGTAACGGAATTCACTACCACCATCAACTATTTTGACAATTTTATTTATCAAAATTAAAAACACAATTTAAAATTCATAAAACTATTAAAAGAAATTTTAATTGACTTTCACCATCAAACATTCCATATACCAAATTCAAATTCATGCGTGCATTTCACAAGAAAAATACATACAATCTACAAACATCAAATTTATTTTCAATTTCTTCTAATTCTCGCAGTTACCCCATACCTATGCCACTTCTTTCTCTACATTTTTTTTATTTAATTTTTTTCTTCTTTCATGTGCCTATCTCCTACTATGCACCCCTCCAGTTCTTCATTCTGCATTCATTTTAATGTTAATCCCCTTGCGCTGCATTCTCTTCTTCACATATTTTTCTTTCCTGCCAAACAACTTTAAACTTGTTATTGTTTTCGTCTTATTCCCATGTGCCCCTCTAATTCTACCTATAGCTGCTCATTAATTTTCTCTTCACATATGTTTCCTTACCGTTTTCCTGTCTGGCACTGATTTTTATAAACTAAATTTGCTGGCTAATCATCTGCATTCAATTTTATTTAAAATGCTCACTTTTATTTGCACCATCTCTCTACCTTTGTGGCATTTATGTTCTCCTCAATTATCTGTTGAACATCTTTTATGTTAGCTTTAATTGCAGCTCTTTATTGCTTGTGTGACCTAGCTACCTCCAATTTGCAATAATTGTCTTTATTTTCATGTACCCCTATCAAGTTTCACTTGCATTTTGAAAAATGTGTGGAGCTTCTTCCATCACCAATCACCCCTTTTACCTTTGTTAATCTCTCTCTGCACTTGTCCATTACAGGTTTTTCTTCGAATTGGCACCCCACCATTCTCTCTCTCTATGCCTGGTGACCCTTATCATTCTCTTTTGTTACATTTTTGTTTAGAATTTTCCTCAGTACTACAATCGCCCCTCCCTATTACTCATGGGTACAAGCTGATTTTCTTTGGTTTATTCTGCCTTCTCAATAAGCAGCAACCCTTTCATTTCGTTCCCTCTATCTTTCCATTAGATTTTCATTTCCCCTTTCTAAAATAAAAGCAATTTCTATATTTTTAACTCTACCTTTGGTAATCATGGGAAAAACATATCAAATCTAGAGGTTTCAATTTATTTGTTCAAAATTCCAGGCCACTTCATTTTCTCCACCCTTTAATTATTAAAATCTGAATTTGAGGAGTGGGTGAGGTGCTTCATATTTAAACATATTAAACTATGATTCTCTTCATTTTGCTTCAAATGAGCATGAAATTGAAATTGAGCTGAAAACCAAAACCAAAACAATAAATTCAAATCGAAATATTTTTTGGTTGATGTTGAGTGCTATTCGTGTGGGATGCTACTGCATTAGACATGACGGGTAGAAATATTGTGGGCATAGGTTCACAAAGGTGGAGTTGAGTAGTTGAATTACTCTTCCATGTTGAATGCAACCTATAGTGAACTCCATCACTATCCAAAGTGCACTAAAAATTGTTTCTTCTTCCTCTTCTTTCAACACTTAATCGGAACAAGCTTCACAGTCCTCTCACAACTCTACTCATCATTCTTCTTTCCTCTCATGGATTCGCATCCAACTTGTGTTGTCCACCTCTGCAAAATAATTTTTCCTCTCCTCTCCTTCGGGGGATCCAACCCATGACAAACCAACTACCTATACCAAGCATCACCTACAACATTCTCGACAACTTCTATTTGCACATAGGTATTACTCATACACCAATCTGCAACTACATGGCCTCTCTTTCTATCTACTTGCACTAGCTCCTTATTCATTTCAATAGTATGAAATTTCAACTCAACTTCTTCATCACACAATGTAAAAAAATTAAAATTTACCTCTTCATCAATTTGATGCTTAATGTCCACCAACATGTCCTCATTATACTCTTTCTCTTCTATTGCAACTTCTACCTCATCATCAGCTACTACAACTTTTCTTTCTTCACCCTTCAGTACGACCACATCTACATCTCCATCCTCTATTACTATCTTATCTTCTTCTTTGTGTACCTTTGTAAGGGCTCCTCTCACATTTTTCTCCTTCCATATTAGGTTGCAACACTCATTTCTTCCACTCTTCTTTTTTTTTCCTCATTCTTCTTCTCACTTTTCTTTACCAATCTCTTCACATCTTTCCTAATATTCTTCTCCTATACCTCTATCCTATCCTAGATATTTCCCACTGAACTTCATGGACTATCCTTCCCATCTCCCAAAACTTTTGATTTTCTACTTCTTCTCAATATCACTCCAAAAAAATAATTCTCATGGTTCTCCTCATGACCAATGACATCTTCATCTATTGTAATCTTCCACAACTCACATGCTCTACAATCTGTGAATTCTTTCATGTCTTCCATCTCTCAATTTCTCAGGGATTCTCTACTTGCAATAATCCTCACAAGCTCTCCTCTACTACCTTCTAATTTCCGCTCAACCCACCATTTTTGGCATAGGCTACCTCACATTTGGCACTCTTCCTATGTGCTCAAAACATCTTGCTTTAATACCATTTGGTGTAGATGATAAAACAAACTACCAATTTAATACCAATTAAAAGAAAAACAACTACACAATTCTACCTCTGTGATGAAATTCACTGTCAACATCAACTATTTTGACAATTCTTTTTGTCAAAATTAAAAAGCCAATTTAAAATTATTAAAACTATTGGAGGAAAATTTAATTGAATTTCACCATCAAACATGAGCTTAAAGAAGAAGACCTTGAGGGGCCTTCTTCCATGGCCCTTGTTGTAGGTGATTTGAAGGGTATCACCCTCTCTATCCCACCCTTACAGGCTCGCCATCCTCCCCTATAAATATCTAGATGGGGAGAAGGATGACCTGTTGGTCAATGAAGAGTAGGGTGGTACCTCTTTTTTATCTGTAGCATAGATTTGTGTGTGTTTGTGTTCCCCCATAGTTTTATTTTTCTATTTTTTATCCTACATGGAGGACCCTTTCTATCCTTGTAGGTGCTTAGATACAGGCACATAATTTTTTTTTGTAAACTTCTTCTATGTGTATTGAATCAATCTTTTATATGTTGCAAAATTTATTCTTGATATTTGAGACAATGCAAAGAGTTGAGGAAATTTAGGCCCTCTTCCATGTTGACCCAATTTTTATTTTTATTTTGTCTTTGTGTGCTCTTCTTAATGATTTGAGTACTTCGGGGATTGATGGTCATTCATTCATACAACATATTATGTCTATTTGTATTTATAATAGACCTGACTTTGAAATCTCATATACCCCTGTCTGTCTTGATTTCTTCATATCCATCTACTTGATGTTGTGGTTGTTATGTGTTGTCCCTTGTGTGTGTGTGTGAGACAACATACCATGAAATACATCTTGTTACATAGGATGATCCCATAAAGTTGGTTTACAATTTCTGGGAGATTCTAATTTTTGCTAAAATCACATATTTTTAGAAAATATAATGATTTAAGCCTCTAAAAGTTCCATTTAAAACATTTCAGTTGAAGATGGTTTGATAAAACTATCTTAGATCAAACCCCCTTGGATAGAACCCTACCAGTTTTAAACCATACCTATAACAAAGTCTCATTTACACCTATCAAAATGCAAATAGAAAAAAACTTTTGATTTACCTTTTAGGGGATCAAATGGAATTCATTTAAAATTTATTTTTTTGTAAATATGTAGTCCTTATTATAAGCTTCCCAAAAAGTATAGTTTTAAATAAATTCAATTTTATTATTATATTTATTTTTATTTCTTGTGAATGTAGGTTTTCATCAAAAATCAAGCTCTTTGTTCAACACATGTGGAAAAATAGAATAAATTATCAATTTTTTTTGAAAAATATGAGTGCACTAGATATTGAAGTCCTAGATCCAACAAAAAAAATCTAATTTTGATACATACAAAAAAAAGTCATGTTATATAATCTGCCTATGTTTGAATTGTAATTGGTTTGACTTCGAAACTTGATTAAGGAAAAAATATTCAATAAAACACTATGAAACCAATTCGAAGCACTAGATATCATAGTTACAAATCTAAATTTTAAAAAAATAGAATTTTATCCTTCATGGAAAAAAATTTGTGTTATACGATGAGTGTCACTCCTTAAAAATGGTGTTTACTGAGAAAACTAGTTTTCGAAGGAGATGGAAAAACAAGTGCAATATGATTCTAATTTTTTTTTTAAATTTAGAATCTACAGACAGAGTGTCACAAATCACTATTTTTCATCATCTATAGATAGAGTGTCACAAATCACTAGAGTGCCTAAATGTGAAGATTTAGTTAGAAAAAATCAGTTCAATGTCCACTTTGGCCAAAAATTGTAAACCAATATTGGGGGATCATATGTGTTGCGTTCCATAAGATCTGTCCCTCTCCTTTCTCTCCTTAGGATGTCATGTGCTCCTTTGAGTAGCACACACCATCCTAAGGGGGGGCTTCCATGATGTTTTGATTTCTATTTTAGTGAACTCTTTTGAAAAGGATTCCTTGGTGTCGAATTTTCGTTACAATGAATTCCTTGATGAAAGAATCCTTATTGAAAATTCTCATTTTCCAAAACGTTCTATTCTCTAAAGATTTGTAGATGAGAATTTATTTTGAAAAGGACCTCGTATGCGAAAGGATCTGAAAAAGGAGCATTCTTTCCAAAAAATTCCTTGACAAAAAGATATTTCAAAATGATTCCTTGATGATAGAATAACTTGCAGAAAATGTGGCATCTTTCAATTGGAGCGTTCCATTGAATGGACTGCTTGGTGTCTTAAAGTGTTCCCTATAGAAGGAACAACCTTTAAAAACATCTCCTTCAATTGAATTATTAGGTTTTTTGTAAAAATTGAGTCTTTTATTTAATATTCGATGTCATTGTGTCATGGTGTTAGACATCGTATATTGTTGAGTTTAGCTTGGGGGAAGCTTGACTAGACCCATCTTTTTGTGACAGTCTTGTAATAGATTTTGCAGCAGGGTGAAGCCACAATAGTGGTTTACAATTCAAGTGAGGAAGGAAAAATCACAAAAAATGACCCCAAAGCAAACAAAGTGATTTTAGGGGTTCAACCGAGCCCCTTTAAATTTTTATCGCTAAAAAAAAAAAATGCATAGCAAAGGGGTTTGAGCGAACCCCTTTGAATGGGTTCAACTGAACCCTAGTTCGAACGAACCCCTAGAGGTTTGCTCGAACCCCTAGGGGTTCGTACGAACCCCCTTATCCCTCATCCCCCCCTGAGACACAAAAAAACCTAAATTTTGGTACTTCAGAGCTTGGGTTGAGGATTAAAATGGAGGAATCTTCACAAACCCAACTGGAACATGGTAGTCCTTGGAACGAGCTATCCAACAAATATAAATTTAATATGTTTTGGTTTTATTATGTATTTGTTTTTTTAGTTTTTATTAATAATAGGTTTTTCATCGAAAATGCAGGTCTTTGTTCTACACATGTGGAAAAATAACAAATTATCAATAAAAAAAATTGAAGAATATGAGTGCACTAGATATTAAAGTCTCTGATCCAAAAAAAAAGAAAGAATTTCAATATATACAAAAAAGTTCACATTATACGATTGCTTATGTTTTGAATTGTAATTGGTTTGACTTGAAACTTGATTAAAGAAAAAATATTCAATAAAAACTATCTAACCTAGTGGAAGCACTAGATATTAGAGTTATAAATCAAAATTTGAAATAATTAGAATTTTATCCTTCATGGAAAACAAGTTATACATTATACGGTTTGTGTCACTTTTAAAAATGTTGTTTTCTAAAAAAACCTTTTGGGGAGATGGAAAATAAGTACAATCTAATTCCAAAAATTTTGGAAAAAAATATTTTTAGAATCTACAAAAAAAATGTGACGAGACTCTGTTTGCATCATCTTAAAATTCCTCAGTTTAGCCGCTATAAGTGTCTGAATGTGTGATTTAGTTAAAATAATAATTAGAGTGTCTAGTTTGGCTAAAATTGTAAACCACTATTGTGAAATCACCTAGCAGCCATAGGCTTATCGGTGGGTATGTGAAGGATCATAATGGGCCAAAAAGTGGTGATATGATGGGTATGTGTAGGGTATGTGGTGACTTTTTTCTTTTACCCAAAATTGATGAAATGAAAAGGGTTTTAAAGGAGATTCTCAACTTTCCACCAATATAAATTATGTTTTACTTTGAATTTAATAAATTATTATTATTTATTTTCTATTTGAATTATGACTAAAGTCTTGATTGATAAGTTGATTGAAAAACATCTATAGCCTTCAAACATTATCACATTTTTTGAATATGAAACATGTGTCACATTCTATGCTTCAAATAATATAGGATTAAAAAAAAAATGAATTTCATAAAGTTTTGACCAAGTTAAGGTGGCCAGACATACAAGTTTTTATATTTTTTAAAAGTTGTAATACAAAAATCATAATTAATTATTTACTTGGAAAAAAATTACAAAAAAATATGTATCACATCAAGACATGAGTCATCTACATATATGTAAAATATTATAAAAAAATATTATCATTTTGATGTGGTTAGGGTTGTCAGACATACACCGACTTCTTATTTTTTTCTTGCAATTTAAGTACTATTGCATTGAAATTTTAAATTTTCACCAAATAGATTTTTAAAAAATAAATAAACCTAGTAGTTTAGAAACTACATTCAATTTTCTATAGATTCTATTCTTACATATTTTTGAAATAATATAGATAACTTATTCAAAATTTTATGTCAATTTGCCTAACTCTAATTTTTCTAAAATTTTCACCACTTAAGGGCCTATTTTTTCAATGATGATCCTGCACATACCCTAGTCAGTGTATCTAATCAGGTCATTTCTTATTATGTTGACTTTTATTTCTTATGATTTTTTCCTAACATGTTTTATCTATAGCCTAACATGTTTGTGGTAAGATATTTGAACTTAAAACCCAATTTTTATCGCTCAAACCTCAAAAATAGCTCAAATGGGAGTCAATCGCCATCTTGGGCAAATGAGTCCCACCTAGATGGGACTCATTCACCCAAAGTGGTGAATGGGTCCCACAGTGGCTATTTTGCTAGCCAGAATGTTGGGGAGTTAAGAAATTAGGCATATATATTGATATTGTCAGGTTTTTGATTAAAATATGCCTTGGAATGGACAGTATGGGGTCATAAGGACCTATTAATGATGATATTAACATTATAAATGAAATAGGGACCAATATTCAATGTGAAAGTGTAAATAAATACAATTTGCAACACTAAATTAAGGAAAAATTGGGTCTATTTAGCATAGAAGAGCCCTAAATCCCATGTGAATGTGTAGAACACATTACAACACTAGATCAGGTCCACTTAGTTTACTGTAAGCCCCTTAAATTTAATGTGAAAGTGTACAAATAAATACATTTTACAACACTAAATTAGGGTAGAGTTAAGTTAATTTAGCTTAAAAAGGGCTCAAGACCTAATGTGGATGTGTAAAACACCTCACAACACCAGATCAAGGTGACATTAAGTTAAATTTATCATTACTTATTCCTAAATTAAGCAAGGAAAAGGTGGAATCTTTTCAATCATTACTTCTAGCCCCCACTTTAGTGAGAGGATGAACTTGCTTCAAACTCACACTAAAGTAGATATTTAAGAGAGGTCCAATTGTACCAACGTGGATGGTCTAGAATATCAAAGATCAAGGAGACGATCAAGCCTCCAAAACCTAAAATCCTAAGTCAAACTGACATAAACACAAAAGGAAAAACACAAGGTGTATAGCATGCATCATCAATATACATGATCATGCAATGTCAAAAACTAAAATAAAGAATAATGAGGTGGAAAATATGTGCTCACTCTAGGGCTATAGAACATCAGGTCATTTGTCGGGTGAGTTGTACCAAAGAAGTTGTTTAGTGAGAAAGTCATGCTAGTGTGTCGACTTCCCATTATATAATGAGAAATTAATGCCAATGTGTCGGCTTCCCATCATACAAACCATACCAAATTTATCATCTTGATAACGTTGATAAGGCACCACAATGTAATTATTTTTGTAAATACTTTTGAATATCATGTTAAAATTTTGTTAAAGGGGATTTTTCTTTGTTCATGTAACGTTCTTCCTCTTAGGGAGAATTGTACCTAATGTCTCCAAGAGAGGACGAGTCAAAAGTGTCAGATCGTTGCCCATGGGATGCCTCGTTCACATCATGCCATGTTAGTAGATCGTAAACTGCTTGGACTTGACATCAAACCTGATGGCACCACTAGGAAGAGGACACATTCACAAGAAAAAAATTAGAATCACATGATGAATTTTTGGAAAGATGTTATCTATGTATGCCCCCACTTTAAAGTGGTTGCTACACCATCACTGTGAGCAATTTCTTTAAAGTAGCCAATGATAAATGCTAACATGAAAGAAGACATGAGAGCCAACTTGAAAATCCCTATGCCAAGTCATATGTTTCCAAATCGAACTACATCATGGATAAGTATGTCACATGTGAACCAACTTAAGGAATTTCATCCTCATCCCAAGCTTTCTCTTATATATACATGAAAGGCGGCCTACTAGCCAAAATAGACAATGAAAAGTGACATACGGGGATAAGGCTTCCTAACCCTCTTCCCCCACTTAGTGTACAACAAGAGTGATCCTGGAATGGATGATGGTATGTTGCTCCTTGAAAAAAGGGAATGTAATGCAATAGTGAGTATACTATGATCGTACAACTATTACATGGGGGTATGTGCAGGATCATGATGGGCCAAAAAGTGGCAATATCATGGGTATGTGGCTAATGACTATTTTTTTACCCAAAATTGATGAAATAAAAATGGTTTTTAAAGGAGATTCTCAGCTTTCCACTCATATAAATTATGCTTTACTTTGAATTTAATAGGTAATTATTATTCATTTTCTATTCAAATTATGACTAAAGTCCTGATTGATAGGCTGATTGAAAAACATATGTAGCTTTCAAACGGTATCACATTTTTTGAATCCAAAACATGTGTCACACTCTATGCTTCACATAATATAGGATTAAAAAAAGAAAAATTGAATTTCATGAATTTTTGACCAAGTTAAGGTGGTCAGACATACGAGTTTTTATATTTTTTTAAAAATTGTAGTAAAAAAAATCATAATTAATTATTTACTTAGAAAAAAATTACAAAAATATATGCATCACATCGGGGCATGAGTTCTCTATTTATATCTAAAATATTATAAAAAAAATTATCATTTTATTGTGCTTAGGGTGGTTAGACAGACACCTACTTCTTATTTTTCCAAATTTAAGTACTACTACATTGAAATTTCAATTTTCCAAATAATAGATTTAAAAAAAAAAAAAAAAACCTAGTAGTTTAGATACTACATTCAATTTGCTACAGATTCTATTCTTACATATTTTTGAAATAATATAGATAACTTATTTAAATTTTTACGTCAAGTTGCCTAACTCTTATTTTGCTGAATTTTTTGCCACTTAAGGGCCTATTTTTTCCATGAAGATCCTGCACATACCCATGGTGAACCATAGATTTTTGTGTGCTATGGCTCTCTTACACTCTTAGGGTTTTTCACCTAAAAGGAGAGAGATAGCCCAAAAACCTAGGTGGTTCACTCAAAATAATGCAAGTATGATGGAAATATGCCTAAATGAAATTATCTAAATGAAACAAACTAATAAAATTGATTGATTATTTATGCAAAACCTAAGAACTATGAAATATTTGAAAACACAGTGTTGTATGCAAAAAAACCTAGAAATATGGATAGAAATGCAAGTAAAATAAAATAGAAAGCTATTAAACTGAATGTGTGTACCTATAAACTTGTTGAGGACTGGAAATGACTCTAAAATTTTGAAGATGGATTATTTTTAGGTCTCATTGGACTCATTCACCATTCTAGGCAAATCAATCCTAGTTCCAAAAAACTACACCGGGGATTGTTTTAGCCAAATAGGTGTCCAAATCTGAAAAAATCTCCAGAAAACAGGTATAGTGGGACTCATTTTCCACTCTGGGTGAATTAGTCCATTCTAGATTTTCTGGACACTCAAAAATAGAATCTAAAGCTTTTGGTCTACTCAATCTGCACCTCTAGGTGTTCGGATCTGAAACCTTGAATTTTAGTACTGTTGGTGATTTTTTGTGTAGGTTTTAACCTTGCAAAAGTGGAGATGACTTCAACAAGTTTGTAACCTAATCTTCAATGATTTCCAAGTCTTCAAAGTACTTAGATCTGCAAACACACAAAGGAAGAGAGAGAAAATGTTGATTGTTAGGGATTGGGGGTTTGCCTTGGTCAAACCCCATTTGTGTAATTAAATCAAAATGATGAAATAGGGTATGTGCAGGATTATGATGGGCCAAAAAGTGGTGATATGATGGGTATGTGTAGAGTATGTGGCTGACAACTTTTTTTTACCCAAAATTGATAGGCTGATTGAAAAAAATATATAGCTTTCAAACAATATCATATTTTTTCAATCTAAAACATGTGTCACATTCTATACTTGGCATACTATAGGATTAAAGAAAGAAAAATTGAATTTCGTGAAGTTTTGACCAAGTTAAGGTGGTCAGACATACAAGTTTTTATATTTTTTAAAAGTTGTAATAAAAAATTCATAATTAATTATTTACTTGGAAAAAAATTACAAAACAATATGTATCACGTCGGGACATGAGTCCTCTACTTATATCTAAAATATTATGAAAAATTATTATCATTTTATTGTGGTTAGGATGGTCAAACAGACACCTACTTCATATTTTTTCCTTGAAATTTAAGTACTATTGCATTGAAATTTCAAATTTTCACCAAATAGATTTTCTTTTTAAATAAACCTAGTAGTTTAGAAACTACATTCAAATTGCTACAGATTCTATTCTTACATATTTTTGAAATAATATAAATAACTTATTCAAATTTTTACGTCAAGTTGCCTAACTTTTATTTTTCTGAATTTTTCACCACTTAAGGGCCTTTTTTTTCCATGATGATCTTGCACATACCCAATAATATAATGAAACATGAAATATGAAATGATGCAATTAGAAACTTTCCATAATGAAGGATCTTGAATTGCTGCAACAATAGATGAAGATTCTTGCTCCTGGATGCCTTGATCATGTTCTTGAAGATGCTTCCTCTTGAAGACTCAGAATGTTAAACCCTAGCTTGCTTGACTTGAGATGGAGAATGAGTGATGAATGAATTATGAATGAATAGTGAATGAATATGAATTAGGATTTAAAGATCTCCCTTTATAGAAAAGAGTTAAAAAAAGGATCATAATCAAGGTCCAAGATTAAACTATAAAATAACTTAATTGAGGGTGGAGGCTAGTCGGGGCCTAGGCACATAGCTCCCGGTCCCCCATGTGATCGGCGCTTCTGTGCAAGGGCCCGCAGAGGCTGACTGGTCAGCGGCCTTTGGGTGGCGCCACTGGCTTGAGTGGTCGATGGGTGGTTGTCTGGTGGCTACCTGACGATGACAATAATTTGAACTGGAGGCGCTAAAAACAATGTGTAGTTTGGATTTGTTTTTTTCTTTTTTTTTCAAAAATTATGCCTCAGAGTGCATGCTGGGGAGGCCATACGGCCTCCCTGGAAAATTTTTATGCCTCAAAATCAACTTTCTCCAAAATCAACAAAACAAACTTAGGTTATCTTAGGGTTTTTTGCAATTGTGAATGCGATGGTGACCTTTGTTTGTGCCCAAAATGCTTCAAAAAATCAACTACCCCCAAATCTTGCAAAAAATCATCAAGCTTGAAACCCTCATAGATCTAGAAAATGATGACCAAAATCAGAAAAATAAAAACCAATCCTGACTTTTTCTAGAGCTCTAAATCCAATGGAGATGCTCGATCTGATCCAAAATGTTGCATAGATGAACTCAAGGAATGAAACCCTCGAGGAATCCAAAACGTGCTCTGTAATGATTTCCTCCAAAAATCTAAGGGGTTGCATATCAAGCCTCTAATACCATTATAGAAACCAAGATTAGACATGCAAACCAAAAGATCCTTCCACAAAAGAGAAAAATAGACAAAATCAAGAGCTTTGCATGAAGATGTGCAAATAATTAAGTAAACTAATTATTACCTAAGTAAAACCTAAGTAAACATAATAAAGTGTAATTAAATAATTAATTACACCAACAGTGTCAACTTGATACATATTTAATGAGATACCTATCAGTTTCAGATGCATCAAAATTAAATTTTTCTTGGAATAATTTTTTGTGATAGTGTTGACATTGAATGAATATTTTTCTTTTGAGGGACAATAACCAAGGTCATTAGTTAATTCTTGTGTTTTAGGATCTATAGGAACATGGATACCTTTTTCTATAACATAACATCCTTTCCTAGGCCGCGTCATAAGTTCAAAACCTCTTCCATAAATCTTTTTCACTTCTTTCATATTTAGTAGTTATTTAACCTCATCAATGTTTGTCGTGCATGTTATCATTTCTTCTAAAGTGGTTGAAGTGGATGTTTTTGAATTTTGTATTTCCATTACTAGTTTCTCGTTTCCCTTTTTAGACTTTTTGTTATGATATTCTATTCTCCCACGAATATAGGTATGAAATCAAAGGTTTTCAAAGCATCTTCTAATAAATTTGTGGCTTCTTCAATTTTCTTTTGTTTTTCTGTCTCTTGTACGAGTTTGACATGTTTGGTTGGTGTCAGGAGATGTCTAATGTTCATAATTTCAAAGGAATTATCCATAGGTTCATGATCTCTTAGTGAAGAGGAGTCTAATTTCACTTCATCATCTTCATCTAAGGAAGTCATATTACTTTTATTTGAAGGAAGTTTTTCAATGTTATCATTTTCATGCACCATGGTACCCTCCCTAGTAGGAGAGTTTTTAGGAGAGCAACAAACTAGATGTTCATGAAATTCATTGTTTGGTTCTTCTAAAATTTCATCAAAAGTAAGGGAGTGATTACTGGTTGGATTTTCTTGCTTATCTTGTTCAACTATGTTTTTTCTAGGGGAAGAGGGGTGAAGAGGATTCTCACAACTCTCATCAATTAGATCTTCTAACAGAAAAGTATCTTCATTATAAATAGGAGAGATATTAGGAGAAGTCTAAATTTGATTTGTTCATCATCATAATTTATCCCTATCATGGGTGTCATTAATGTGGTTCTATCAAATTATGTATTCAAACATGTGATCAAGTGGAATGAAATATGGTTTGTTTCTTGGTGCATCCATTAAGTCTTCAGCCAGATATGTGTCTCTATCATGGTGCTCTATTCTTCCCAAGTAGGAGAGGTAGGATTGTCATAGCGCTCAATTATTGGATCTCTTAATATCAACATATCCTCCACACAAATGTGTTTTTCATGATCATTCATGATTGTATCCATATTCACTAAAGCATTGTCACAAGTAGGGGAGGTGTTGGGAGATGAATGGAGACTAGGTAAAGTAATGGACATTATCTCACCTTCGTGTGTCATAATATCTTTCCAAGGGGGAAGACAAACAAGACATTCACAATTCTGAATGATTGTATCCCCTATCACTATGATACGTTTGCCACTAATCAGAGAGGTATCGAGAGAAGAGGAATTATGATTGTCATGATTATCAATTTTTGCATCCTCTTGTATCAAACATTTAGCGGATGATTTAGGAGAGATGAAGTCATCAAGGGATTCATCTAACATGTCAAATTCATCACTACTAAAGGGTTTGAATGATATGCTTTCTCTAAGGTTAACCATTTTTCATTTGTTTCTTTTGATGTTTTTAGTTTTTTTTTTTTGTTTTCATTTTATAATGACTATTGAATGTAATTTGATCTAAGTGAATATGAACTAATGATAAAAATGAAAAGTGCAAAAATATAATTCTATGCACAATTGCAATGAATGTAAATGATGCTATTTCTAATTATTTCAATGTAACAAAAAGAAATCAAATTGAAACAAAAAAGCAACAATAGCAACCAAAAGCTTAAAAACAATAAATTTAACTCTATAAAATTTAGTTCAAAATTTTGACTGGGACTAGTTCGCCCAAGGTGGTGATTGAGTCCCAGAAGGGTTTTTCTTCAAAAAAAATGATTTTTTTGGTTTATTTTTATGTATTCTCTACTATATGATCTAGATCTAAGATTCCTTTTGCAAATTTTGAATGATTTTCAATGAAATTAGATGCAAAAATGCAAGCTATATGAGATTTCACTAATGCACAATTTCAAACCCTAAAATGGAAGTTAACCAATGCAAATCCTAATGCAGTGTTAATGCAAATATGGTAATACACTCTAAATCAGAAATGAGGATATTCAAAATGAAATTTCACCAAAATGAAATCAAGAAAAAGTGGTTAGGGGGATGCTTGCATATGTGTTTAGACATAGAGCATACCCACACACACTTTTCCAGTTTCATTCAAGGGTAACCCATGAGATCTCTTTGCAATGAAGAAAGAGATCTTGCTAAGGGTTGTCCTATGGCTTGAAGATGATCTATTGATCGGTTCACCACCAAGTTTTAACTTAGACAAGACAATGAAATGTAAATCCCTAATTGAATGCAAAACAACACTAAATGGCCTAGAAAATGCTTGAAACAACACCAAAAACAATTAAACTGAAAGTGTGCATTTGGAAAATTGATGAAGACTAGAAATAGCTCTGAAATTCTAAAAAACCTAAATTTTTGACCTATTGGGACTCATTCGCCATTTTAGAAAAATTAGTCCCAATTCTGGGAAACTGCACCGGAGCAGGTTTCAAGAAAATGGGTATCCAAATATGCAAAGATCTCCAAAAATATCCTACAGTGGGACTCATTCACCACTTGTGACAAATGAGTCTAGTTTGGATTTTTTGGAGCTTCAAAGTTCTAATCTACACCTCTTAGTCTGCTCAATCTACTCCTTTAGGTTTCCAGATCTGAAACTTTGATTTCGGGGCTATAGATGACCTTTTAGTCAAAATTATGACCTTGAAAATAGGGGGACAACCCCAACAAGCTTGCAATCTAATTTTCAATGATCTTTCATGTCTTCAAAGCACCTCAATCTGCAATCACACAAAGAGAGAGAAAAAGTGTTGATTTTTGGGGAATAGGGGTTTGCCTTGGTCAAACCCCTTTTAGGTAATTAAAAAAAATGATGAAATAAGATAATGAATCACAAACATGATATAATGCAATTAGAACCTTTCCATGGTGATGGATCTTGAATTGCTACAATAATTGATGAAGAATCTATCCTTGAATGCCTTAGAAATGATCTTGAAAGCTATCTTGATGACCTTGTGAAGACTTGCAATGCTTAACTCTTTCTTTCTTGAATTGGTAACATAAATTAAAGATGAAATAATGATTTAGAAGCTTTCATATATAGGAAA
This sequence comes from Sequoia sempervirens, assembly GCA_007258455.2. Classification (NCBI taxonomy): domain Eukaryota; kingdom Viridiplantae; phylum Streptophyta; class Pinopsida; order Cupressales; family Cupressaceae; genus Sequoia; species Sequoia sempervirens. Next base: position 36,462 of record VDFB02067046.1, read on the forward strand.
AGCACTCAAATGACCATTAATTTGATCCCAAAGGATGAAATAGGATAAAATTGAACTTAAAACCCATTTTTCCCGCTCAAACCTTGAAAATAGCTCAAATGAGACTCATTCTCCATTCTAGGAAAATGAGTCCCACCTAGATGGGACTCATTCACCCAAAGTGGTGAATGGGTCCCATGGGGCCTATTTTGCCATCTATGATGTTATGGAGTTAAGAAATTTGACTTATATGTTGATATTGTCAGGTTTTTGATTAAAATATGGCTTGGGATGCACAATATAGGGTCATAAGGGCCTATTAATGTTGATAATATGGTTATAAATGCAGTAGGGCACAAGATTCAATGTGAAAGTGTAAATAAATACACTTTACAACACTAAATTAAGGAAATATTGGGTCTATTTAGCTTAGAAGGACCCTAAATCCCATGTGAATGTGTAAAACACATTACAACACTAGATTAGGTCCACTTAATTTACAAGCCCCTTTAATTTTAATGTGAAAGTGTAAATAAATACATTTTACAACACTAAATTAGGGAAGAGTTAGGTTAATTTAGCTTAAAAAAGGCCCAAGGCCTAATGTGTATGTGTAAAACACCTCACAACACTAGGTCAAGGTGACATTAAGTTCAATTTATCATTACTTATTCCTAAATTAAGCAAGGAAAAGGAGGACTCTTTTTTGTCATTACATATGATATCTAGGAAATCTAACCATGAATGACAACAAAGCATGGCACAAAGTTGAATCTTCTATCATGTAAATATTTGGAAGGGGAAATTCATCTTTTAAAGATGCTTTGTGAAGGTCCTAAAAATCTATACACATTATAATACAATTATTAGGTTTTGCGACTGCAAATTTTTTTTAGATCTATGGAGAATAATCAATAGGATGAACTAACCGAACTGCGAAGAGTTTTTCAATCTCAGCTTTAACCAATAAAGTTATCTTAGGAATCATTTTACATATCTTCTATCTTACTAGTTTAACATCTAGTTCAAGGATTATGTTGTGCGTAACTATTTTAACATCAATACTTGGCATGTCCGAATATGTCCAAGAAAAGAGTTCATGAAATTTTTGTAATAATGTTGCATTATCTTCTCATTCATCCTCATAAAGGAAATTTCCTATTTGAATCACTCTTTATTCATTAGATGTGTCCATCGGTATATTGATTATATCTCCCATAGGTAGTGCACTTTGTCTCAAAATTTCAATAATGTGCTCTTTTACTTGTTCAATGTCACTTGTTTTTCATTTCTTCATCAACTTGTTTGGTACTAACCATAGCACAAGTGAATCATTTCTTTTTAGGGGGAGTTGGTGACTTGTCATAAACTCCTAAAAAAAAATTCAAGGCTTCATCATCATCATCAAAGTATTCCAATGAAGCATGCTTGTTGTATCAATCAATATCAAGTGCTTTAAAGTATTGATGTTGAGTGGAGGCCCTTTTATTGCTTTTTCTATCTTAGGAGGACAATATCCAAGACAATTTTTTATTTCTTATGTGTTAGGCTCTATAGGAACACAAATGCCTTGTTCTTTTACATCACATCCATTTCCACTATAACCAATTTGTTTCAAGAGATCATAACCTCTTCCATAATGCCTTACCATTTCTTTTGGATTTGGTGGTTTCTAATAAGCTTCATCAAATTTTGTGGTATAACTTGTTTCTTCTTCTAAAGTGGATGAAGTAGATGCTTGTGAGGGTTCTTTCGAGTTTTGTGTTGACATTACCATTGGTTCTTTTCACATTTTAGGTTCTTTTGTTATCATATTGTATTCTCCCATGAGTGTTGGTGTAAAATATAAATAAGCTCAATCATCTACAAATAACTTCGTGATTTCTTCAATTTTCTTTTATTTTTCTTCTTATTGCACAATTTCAAGTTTTAAAGTTGGAATCAATTTTTTTAAAGGACTTTCTTTATCTTTCTTAGTGTGTAGACAACTTTTTTGGTTCAGGGTCAAACTTGATTGTGTACACTTGGTTGTTATAGACATATTTCATTAAACAATGAAGAGTCGCAGGCATCACATGAATTTCATGAATCCATGGTCTTCCCAAAAACTATTATATGAAAGATCTTGAGGCAAAAAATGGATAGGAGTTTACAATGTGGCCTTTCCAACTGTAATACTGGTAATGTGATCACACCAAGTAGTTGTTTTCCTACATTATCAAACCCATGAATGGAAATAGAATCAGGTTCAATCTTGCTCTTATCCATTCCAAGCTTATCCAAGAGGTTTATGCTACACACATAAAGGGATGACCCATTATCCACAAGGGTTCTCTTTATTCCAATCCTATTAATGAGAGCTACTATCATGAAAGCTTCATGTTTTTTTTGCACCTCCAAGGAGGGTAGCTCACTTTGGTGAAAAAAATGTCTATATTAACCAAATTCATTCCTTGAATAAGGGTTGCTACATCATTTGGATTTGTACTAGAAAGAACCACAACTTGTTACAAAGCTATTTGAAGTATACTATGGTAATTAGGCGAGGCTTGAATAAGATCCTATAAGGATAGCTTACCAAGAGTTTTTTAAAGTTTTTCGACTAGATTATACTCATTTCCACTATGTATAGGCAAACGAGGAGCACTAGGAAAGATAGTGTGGATGCATCCTTCTCCACATATTTAGTCAAATTATCAAACCTTGTGAACAAGTTTATCCCTTGATAACATCCATCATCTTGGGGTTTAGGAGTTCATAATCCAAAATAAAAAACCCAATAAAAAATCATCTTGTTTGGTTAGGTGTGTTTAGATGAATCCTTCTTCTCACACTTAGTCAAATTAGCATCTTGAGGACAAATTCACTCTAGGACAACATCTAACGTCTTAGAGTTTGTGAGTTCACAATCCAATCCAAACCTAATAAAATCTAATCCAAATCAAAATCAAACATCAAATCCAAGTCCTAAAGTTTAACATCTCCTTCAAGATTTCTCAAGAGTTCTAATCATCCATATCATCCACCATTCACACATTTCAACATCATACCTTTGATCCTTAAATCATCCTAAATTTTCTCTTTTGTACCTAAAAGTTAGATCAATCCAAAGAATTGGAGATTCATCTCTTACATTCTTCAAAATTGATCCCTATTTTATGGTGCAAACTAGATTGCAACACAAGAGGAACATGGAAACCAACAAAGAAACATCTACTTCAAGTGACCTAAGTTAGACCACAACCAAAATGAATCCCATTCGGTATGGCAGTCTCATGATTAATCTTCTCCATTTTCGCAAGACCATCAAGAGGAAGGTGTTCAAGTAGAGGATCTTACCAATCATCCCTTTGGAATGTCACAAGAAGAAATCACTGAAATAGTTCAAAATACAGAGAATCAGAAGATTATCAACATCATGATGAGACTCAATAGCTCACTATACATGCTTGAATTAGCAAAGCAAGGGGCTAAACTCCCTTCTAATTTAGATGTGAGAACTATTGTGGAACCTTGTTTTGGGGTCATGCCCCCAACTTCATCCACACTCCCCATTTCATCTACACCTCCATTTCAAAATATCACTCAAAAAATTCCGCAAATTACATCATCTATAACTCCAACGCAACCCATTATTAACAAGGGAAGTGCATTTCTCAATGCATTGAAAACACATCCCCTCAAAAAAATTAGGATTTGGATGCAAACACCATCTTGGGACAATCCATATTTCCCTCTCACCTTTCAAAATCCGAATGACTCATCATCATCATTTCACACAACACCCCAAACATCTCTCCCCATAACCTCAAAGGAGAAGGTGGATTATTTGGACCAGGGGGCATCTTTGACACTACATCTTCATCACTTCCACAAGGGAGTATGCCACTCACATTTCCACCACTCCCACCATTTCCATCAATATCCACATCACCTCTTAGTTTAGGACTTCCCCCTTTACTAAACATCAATCAAAAAAATCAAATCAACCCTCTGATCCTTAATCAAAATATCATACAAAATCATTCCATCTTGTCATCAATATCACAACAACAAATGGAAACCATCCCCATAACACAAACCATCACCGCATCATCAACCATCCCTCAAAACATGGTCTCACAAGGACCAAACACATCAATCGCACCATCCATCACAATCCCAAACATCAATATGATGGTGCCTCTCATCACCATAGAAAGCACCATTCTGAACCCACCTCCACCGCCACCACCACCAAACACGAACACATCAAACCATGCATTGCAAGCAACTCAACAGGATAGCTATCAGAAGGCACTCCAAAAAATCCAAAATTGACAAGCTGGACAACTAGCTACTCATCAAGCTTCCCAAGTTGCTCAAGCCACCCAAGCTGCACAACAAGTGCTACAAGCACAACAAGCACAAAAAGCACAGTAAGCTACACAAGCCCAAGCCTTATTGCACCAACAACAAGAAGCTGCTCAAACCGCATAGATTGCACAAGCTCAAGCTCAAGCTCAAGCACAAGCACATGCCCAAGTGTAAGCTCAAGCCCAAGATCAATACCAAGCCCAACAAGCTCAAGCTCAAGCACAGGAACAAGAACAATATCTTGCATAACAAAAAGTAGCCCAAAAATAAGAATATCAACAAGTGCTAAAAAAATACCAAGAGTAGCAAGAAGTAGCCTGATTAGCAGCCCAAAAACAAGCATTTTTTGGTGCAACAAAAAGTGCAAAAACAAGCTCAGCAACATGCACTAATAGCACAACAACAACATGATCAACAACAAGCATTTTTGGTACAACAACAATTGCAAGCATACTTGACTCAACAGAATATGAAAACACCATCCATCAACACACTGACCAATCCACCAATTCCTCCAACAATTGAACCACCTCAAAACACATTAATTCCACCCCCTGATCCACAAAATGACATCATTTGATAGGAGCCTTGTAATGAAACCATTCCCAAAGGGACTTGAGATCCCCAAGTTTGACAAATACCATGGGATGGGAAACCCTAAAGATTACATCAGGAAATTTCAAGTTCATTACATGGGAGTCCCGTATGACAATACCTATATGATGCGGATATTTCCTAGAAGTTTTGATAGCCATGCCATGGAGTGGTTTTCTCGCCTTCCTCCTGGCATCAAGAAGTCCCAAGAAATAGTAGATGCATTCATCAAAAAATACGCATTCAACATCAGAATGGATGTTAGTCTAGAGGAACTATTAGCTCTGAAACAAGGTAAGAATGAATCATTTGCTTCATTCCTACAACAATGGTGATCCAAGGACAATCAGAGTAAATGGGTCATTCCTGAGGAACAACAAGTGTGCACTATCATATCCAACCTCAAAGGAGCCTTGGCAGTCCATCTGAAAGTCCAAGGTATCACCATGTATGACCAGTTGATCTCCAAGGTGCTCAACATCAAATGAGCCCTTATGTTACAAGAAGGATCACCTGCATATCCTAAATAGCAAAAAAATTTCACATCCACCAGTTACAATGACTAACCTCACACATGGGAAAATAATAGAAATGTTACCAATGATGGTGTTGTCAACACCAAAGTTGTCATCAACGCCCCTAAAAAAAAACACCCACACCACAATAGTAGCCTCAAAACCACCATCAAAACAATCATCAAGCTAATACAACAACACAACAACCAAACAATCTAGTGATTAACAATGTCAACAATCAAATGGGATCACCCCAACAAAACAAAAATTCCACCAAACTGAAATAAACTTCCCTTGGGGAATCGCTCATGGTCATTGTGAAGAAATTATTAAACAAAA
>VDFB02067050.1:0-12872 GCA_007258455.2 Sequoia sempervirens
TTCATCATTGCAGGATTCTTTGACATCTTTAGGTTCAATCTTGGAAATTAGGCAATAATCTTCTGCAATCTTTCTTCTAGTTTGCACTCCTTTATTCTTATCTCCTATAATTTGATTTTCAGATTGATTTATCTTTACATATCTCAAAGTTTTAGGATTCTCCTGAGCTTCTGATTCTTCTATTCTTTCTTCTACACTTGCACTTGTCTCTACTTCCTAACTATCTTGACTTACCAAAACAAATTGAAGTTTTCTTACCGAAACATATGGCACAATTTGGAGTTGATTTTGTGTCTAAACATTCTTCCCTTTGTTTATATTGTCTTCATTTGAATCATATCCACAATATCTAGATGATTTAGTAGAATCCTCATCAACTCTAAAATTTGCACTTTCAACCATTTTCCTCATTCTTTTGTTATAGCACCGATAGGCCTTGCTTCTAATAGAGTAACCTAGAAAGATTCCTTCATCGCTTCTTGTATCAAACTTTCCTATATCATCATCTCTTTTGATGTAGGAATTTCTTTCAAAGATCTTGAAATATTTAACAGTAGGCTTATAACCAAACCATAGTTCAAAAGGAGTCTTACCAGAATTACAATTTACATTTACCTGGTTTAAAGTATACATAGTAGTGCTTACTACTTCACTCCAGTAGATGTGTGGCACATTTCCTTCAATCGTAAACATTGTTCAAATTTCAAATTGAGTACCGTTCTTTCCTCTCAGCAGCACCATTTCTAATTTGAGGTTGGGGATTAGATAATAGCAGTGCAATTTCCGTAGCTCGCTAGAGGAATTCGGCTTCCGCGGTGGTGCACTGCATGCGACCTTAGTTGCATTTATTTTCTCATTTTTTCTCCTTCACTTGGCTTTGAAGCTTTTTAGCAGGCTTTTTCTACAATGCTTCACATTTTCTCTTAAGGGAAAGCAACCCATATCATTCTAGAATAATCATCAATATGCAGCATGAATTACCTTTCACCATGGAGACTTTTGACTCTAGAAGGACCACATAGATCAGTATGTACTAGCTCCAGTAATCCATTTGAATGATGTTTTTTTCTCTGAAAAGAAACTCTAGTCTATTTTCCCATCTGACACTCTTTGCAAATAGTGCTAGCAGGCTTCACTAACCTAGGTAGACCTCTTACTCCTTGAGTGGAACTTATTTTGACAATTTTATCAAAATTCGCATGACATAGCCTTCTATTCCATAACCAAATTTCATCTTCTTGAGCATTTAAACAACTTTCACTAGCAGCATTCAAGTGAAAAATATGACCTTTTGTATATTTACTAGAGGTAATTACATTTCTAGAGCTTCCATATATCTTGCATCTTCCATCTTTGAACTAAAGATCATAACCTTTTTCCACCATATGTCCAACACTCAATAGGTTGTGCTTCAAGCCTTCAACAAAAAGAACATCATCAGTGTTATGCTTACCACCAAGACAAATAGATCCTCTACCTTGAATCACACAAGCATTGTTATCTCCAAATCTTACAACCCCGCCGTCATACTTCTCTAGCCTTACAAATTTTCTTTTTCCACTAGTCATATGATGTGAGCATCCACTGTTAATGACCCACTGATCCTTTTCTTCAATTTGAGCTGCAAGAGCTTTCTCAACTTTAGTAGATTCAGTAGCCATAGGACTATTTTCCTTGATAGCAATGGAAACCCAATCATCTTCATTTCTATTATCTTTATCAGACTCATCATCAGTCACACCTTCTTCAACAAAGTAACATTTCTTTTGGAATCTAGATTTGTAAGGCTTAGATCTAGGAACTCTTTCATGACACCTTGATGAAAAATGACCTATTTTACTGCAAGAAAAACATTTGATAGGAAACTTTCCTTTATACTTACCTTGTCCTCGACCTTCTTTCTTCACAATGGTTAATGCAAATGCGAAGCTCTTCTACCTCTCTTTCTTACCAAAATGGCACAATTTTTTCATTTCTTCCTCATGCCGGATATTAACCACCCAGAACTCTCTGGATATTCATATCTTTTAGCGAAATTTCTTCAAATGCCAAAATGCGCCCAGAAGTATGGATTTGGTCTTAGGAACAAAATCACCAAATTCACTCAACTCAAAGGTAGCAAGTTTACCAATCAATGTGTCCCTTATCACATTCGTCAATGATCTAATTTCTTAAATAGCATGATCCTTTTCTTTGTAGGAGGGAGGAAATGATCTAAGCACTTTAGCCACAATTTCCTCCTCATCCAAGGTACCACCAGCACATCTAATACCCATCACTAGTTCATTTACTCTTTTTCATAAAAGACGAAATATTTTCATCTTCACCCATCTTTATATTTTCATACTTTCCTTTCAAACTCTGTAGCTTAGCCATCTTCACATGTACATCTCCTTCATACAAAGTTTCCAACTTCATCCACATATCATGAGTTGTCTTCAAACCTAACACATTTTTCATTTCTGAATTTGTTAAAGCACTCAGCAAAGTTTCCATAGCCCTAATATTATTCTCAACCTCTTTAATCTCCTCAATAGTGGAAGGACCATTTTGAGGAATAACAAATATGTTCTTTGTAATTTTCCATAAGGGTTCACCAATACACTTCAAATGACACTCCATTCAAGCTTTCCACAATGATTAATTTTTTCCATCAAATCTAGGATTGTCCTTCTTGTATGATGCCATCTCATATCACCTCAAGATTTTAAACTTCTTCAAAGGAGCCTACTCTGATACCAATTGTTGGAAAAAGAGGGACAAACAACTGAGAGGGGGGGTGAATCAGTTGTCATAGAATACTTAAACATTTTCAAACTTTATTTAACTCAATATAAGATCTAATGAATAAGAAATAAACCATAAACATTAGACACATCAAAAACATAGAGAACACAAAGATTTTTTAGGTGGAAACCTTGTTAGGGGAAAAACCATGGTGGAGGTTAGTCCACAATATTATAACCTGTTAAAAGTATAATGAGAAATAATGGGAATGCACATGCATTCAGGAACACTACCTAGAGCTCACTACTCAAATACAAAAGAGGACTCACTGTCCAAAGAATGGTTTGGATTAAAACCATCTAAAATGTGAAATGAGAAAATAGTTTCTATACAAGCCTGATTACAGTTCCAATTAATCATAGAAAAACCTTCTTTACTCTTCACTCAAACTTCTTTACACTCTTCTCAATCTTCTTCACACTATACTCTACAATTGAATGATATTCACACATACACACATAGGAGCACACTGAGAACACTTTACACCAATGAATCAATTGATCTTATATATCCACAACATGAGATTACATCAACTTAGTCAGCCAGAAATATAAAATATATTTTCGATGTCGACCCAAATTTATAAACAAATTTTCAATGTGGGTCAAACACCATCGGCTAATATCATGATAAGACCCAAAACAATATCCTTGAGCATGCCAAACATTCAAATTTTAATCTCCAAGGATCCACAACACGTTGCACCCATCATGTTGGCCAAGAACATGAAAAATCAAACATACAAAGAAAAATCTTCGACCAGGAGCACATTGACCAATGTGGTCATACCACAAAGATAGAACACAATCTAGAAACATCCATGAGAACCAAGAAATAATAGAGAAACATCTGCAACAGCTAGAATTACTAGAATTATATCAACTTTAATCAAGAACACTGACAAAGAACACAAAAACATTGTCAAAACACAAAACTTCATAATTTGAAAAAATCTTCACGCGGACCTCTAAAACTTCTAAAGGATGGACTAGATACACTCAAAAATAAACCCTTTAGTCCACAATAGTTTATCTTCAATGTACAGAACAAGACATCTTCATGACCTTCACAGTTCCACTAGGAACCTGCAACACTTTCTTTTACAATTTTCTCAATATCCTTGACATATACAACCTTCAATACATCAAATACTAATAGTGTTGACATCAATGATAACCACATATCAGCAACACAACCACATATAACAAGGTGGTCCACTTAATCCTAATATGCTAAAATTTGAAAATAATGATGTTGATGCCTTTTGAAACAAAAATAATGCAAATTTTCACTTTTTGAGCTATATGCAAGATACCTAAATGAATGAAATTAATGATTTCAAATTTAAATGACCTAATGCATATTTATAAATGCAATTGGAATGAATATTTTACCTAAGATGACTGAAACTAACTCTATTGAAACCTATGATGCAATATTGTATGCAATTTCTTGAATTTGTATGCCTTTATTGATGCAAGAATAGATGCCTAAAAGATCAATGCAAATTAATGCAATTCTAAACCTAGATCTAGGATTAATTATTTCATATTTTAGAAGGCCTATAATGTAAATTCATAGGGTTTACCAAAATAAAATGGGGAAAAAGTGAAACCCTAGGATTTGACTCTAGGGTTTAGGCACTTTTTCTAATGTGTTTTTGTGTGATAGAAAGATGTGTATCAAAATAAGATAAACAAATCACACAAAATGAAACATTAAACCAAAGAAAGCAAGATAAATTGAAGTAAAATTAAATAGAGCTTCTTCAGAACCTTTCCATTTTTCTCTATCTCCAGGGATTTGTTTGAAGTTGTTGCTCTCAGATTGTGTAAGCAAAGCTTCTCCGAATGGCAACCTGCAGAATGAGTGTGCAAAAAGGAAAGTACTTCTCTAATGCTATATGCTGGTGGAGTGAAAATGTTGATACAGATATGCACAGGGGCTGTAGATTATGAATGCTATGATATGATGTGAATAAGCCATGATATGGAATATTACTATGCTATGCTATGATGCTAGAATGCTATGAATACTAGAAGGCTATGCTATTGAAAATTGGCTATAGTTTTCCTATATGAAGCTTCTCTATCATTTCAAAGACCCAGCAATCCTTTTTATAGCTTTTTGCAGGCAAGAGCCTGGCTGGCAAAGATCAATGGCTGTGAGATTGTCTGATAGATTTGAATGGTGAGAGATGGAGAAATTGAGAGGAAGATGGAAGATGCTGGGAGGTTGGAGAGAAGAATGGAGGTTTGTCTTCACCCCATAGGAACAAGCTTGCACAGGAACAAAGAAATTAATTTTATGTTTTGGAAGTTTGTTTCACGGTTGTTGAAGATAATGCAATATTAAATAAATAAATTTATTTAATTTCATGTGAGTTTGATTTTTGATTTTAGGACTATAGAAGATTTAATTAAATATTTAGAATATTTAATTGCAAATAAACTTTAGAGAATTTAATTAAATATTTTGAATATTTAATTATGAGTAGACTTTAGAGGAATTAATTAAATATTTAGGATATTTAATTATGAATGGAATTTTAGAAGAATTAATTAGGAGAGAAGAATATTTAATCTTTATTTGAATAAAATATTCAAGCCAAGATTATAAGATAATTAATATAAATAAATCGTAATGTTTATTTAATTAATTAAGAATGGATAAAGAAAGTGATTAAATAAAACTGTTTATTTATTAATCGAGAATGAAAAAGAATGAACAATGCTCAAAATAATAGATTCTTAAGTTGTTTATGCCCAGGATTGAAGTTAGGAGATTTAGAATTAAAATATTCAAGAAATCATTGCTAGATGCTCGGACTAATGCTGGTGTGACCATTTTAGGTGTATACATTTTGCCCCTCTTTGGAAATTGATGTGTTTAAAGCTGCAGAATTTAATTCCTAGATGTTGATTGTCGAATGTTGATAAGTATATGCCCCCTCGAACAATGAATCGATAAGATTTTGATTTTTGTGAATTTTTTTGAACTTTTAATTTTTTATTTTTTTTTGGAATGTTTCGATTTTTATGATTTTGATGATGTTGATTCATCGTCTGAAAATGATGATGTGAAGAAAATGACTTGAAAAGATGTGAGATGAAAAATTGATGACTAAATTGCCCCTGCTATGATAAAATGTGATAAAAATACCCCAATTTTGCTTTTAAATAGGTTAAAAATGTCATTTTCTATTTTAACCTAGTAAAAATTGTAAATTTTGAGCTTTGGAGTGAGAAAGATGGCACTTTCGATTCACCAGCACCGTTTCGAGTGCATCCGATGACATCAGCGGCCGGTGCATTATGGACCCACAGTATGTACCCCGTTAAACTTCTGCTTTTTGAAAATTTTCCATTCGGAGCACATTTATCCATGTTTTGATTATGAAGGAGTGTGTTTTAGCACCCTTGATTATTTGCATAGCACCCATGACCGTTTTCATAGTGCCCATGATTCTATAGTGCCCTTGATGAATTGCATAACACCCTTGATGAATTTCATAGTGCCCATGATTGCATGTTGCTATGAGTGATCAATTTGTTCCCAAAGTTGTTGGAAAATAAATAATAACTGATAAATTTAAAGATTTGACAAAAAGCAAGCCAAGATAAGGATTTAGCCCCACTAAAGTTTGTTAAAACAAGCAGGATGTTAGTAAATCCTGCTTTTCATGAAGTGATGAAAAACAAATAGTTGAATTGATATGTTGCTTCTAAGGTTGTTTCATCAGCATGATGTTAGATGCATATTTGCTCCATGATGATGCGAAAAGCAAATAGAACTAGGTGAATATGTTTGCTTCTAAAGGTTGACTAAAAACAAACTGATGTTGAATATATTTTCCTTCACAGTGATGAAAAATAAGCAGTTAAATTTGATATTTGGATTTGATTGGTGAGTCATGATAGTTTTGATATTGATTTTCTTTGTCATATTGATGCATGTCAGCAAGAGATTTATTTATTTACATGGTTATGGGCATTTCAGGAACGCTGGACATTGATTCCTGGTGGTATAGGAGATGGGAAGTATTATCGAGGCATGTGGCCTGACTTCATTACTTGAGATGCCTAAGGTGCGTCTCAACAGAGCTTTATTGACAACACTGGCAGAGAGGTGGCATAGTGATACAAACACCTTTCATTTACTAACCAGAGAGATTACCGTGACTCCAGAGGATGTGTATCACATCTTGAGGATTCCAGTTATGGGAGAGATAGTGAGTTTTGATGTCCGAGAGGCAGGAGGTGATGATGCCTTGAGACGGATATTCAGAGATGATGAGATTGCAGGATATTATATCCCATGGAGAGAGATGATAGATTCATATGCACCCCTACCATATGTACTTGCAGGTTTCATTGGAGGTGTTTTGTGCCCTGACCATAGGTCGAAGGGGTTCGCAGTCGGGTGGGGTCATGTTCTGAGAGGATGGTGATGCAGGGTACACAGTATGCTTGGGGGTCGTGCATGCTTGCGCATTTATATGATGAGTTACACCATATTGTATATGGTAGAGGCCGGAGTTTTGTTGTTGGTTGTTCGTTATTACAGATATGGGCATGGGAGCACTTTGCCATTATGCGACCATTGACTCGTGGACGATGACCTGTCGGTCGATCGTATAGATGGGGATATACCGATATTATTGCTTTCGTAAGATACGAGCAAAACTGGACCATTAGCGGCATCTCGCCAAAGATGATGTAGTCTGATTATGTTGTTGGTACATATGTAGATTATTGAGAGCATAGCGGACGATGGGGAATGCATATGTCTTTGCTTTCGGATATCTTAAAATTGGCCATACTTCATGGATTTGTGGGGAATTTCTTGTTAAGCGAGTGTGTAATATGTATACGGTATCTGAGGTTAGCCTCAAAGGTAATACCTATAAGGTTTTCCATGCTTTTAGTAGTAGGAGATTGCGATTAATGGGGTCCATGGTTTCTTGAAGCGTGATGCGTGAGTTCACTATTTTTAGAATTACGGTCATGGGATTCTTGGTATCCTTGATGGAAGACGATGCGAGTATATGGTCAGTATGTGTTAGAGCGTCCTGCACCACGATTGTTTGATCCTAATGAGCCTGTTGCTCTAGTAGTTGTATAGAGACCACAGAGAGGCGGTCAGAGACGACAAAGAGAGACAGCTTCAGAGGGTGATGATTCGGAGGGAGATAATGATGATGAGGAGAGTGGAGGTAGTGATGATGAGTCAGAGGGAGATAGTGATGATGAGGAGAGTGGGGGAGGTAGTGGTAGAGGTGGTAGGAGAGGTGGTGGTAGAGGTGGTAGGAGAGGTGGACCGTAGATGAGACATACAAATCCATCATCTTCAGTAGATCTAGTGGTGTCAAGTCAGATATCTTCTTTGTAGATTACATTGCAGAGCTTATAGGGTCAGTTAGCACAAGAACAAACCTTGATTACATAGCTTCAGGGACATTTGATGATAGTTACTGCTGAGAGAGATACAACCAAATAGCGAGGTGAGTAGGCCATCGCTCTAGCTGATAGTCTACAGAGAATAGCAGCAGGTACCTTACCTGGTGATATGATGAGAGAGGTGACTAGAGCCACCTGAGAGGCAGAGTTCTATAGGACCAGGTATCATGATGCGGTGCTACCTGAGCAGAGGGAGAGTTATACACGATCTCGGTCTACTCATAGTCTCTCTCGAACCACTAGCAGGGGTGTGACACAGCCATTACCTCTAGGAGGACCATCAGGGATAGGTGGAGCAGGTCCATTAGGTGCAAGTGGGACAGGTCCCAGACCAGCACCATTAGAGGATAGCATTGCCTAGTGCATTGTACATGATGTTTTAGTGATACTTTGTTGAGACATTATGTATACACCCTGAGATGATCTTATTTTTGATGATGTTATATCATGTATAGTTGACATCTTTGTACATTTTGACATTCATTTTTGAGATATATGAAATGCAGCAATGATTTATGATGAGTGGTTTGATTTTCTATATATGCATGATGTTTTATGATATGATGGTTTCCCAATTTTTATGGTTATGATGTATATTTATGCATGATTTATAAGATGAGTGAAATCTATTAATGAATGATTGTATGAATATGATGGATGATACAATTTATGAATGCTTATGAATGTTTTGATTATGATGTATGCTTTGTTTTTTATGATTTTCTGATGCAAATATGTATGAAATGATGTTTTTGTGAATGTCAAAATGTACTCAGTCATGTATTCAAAAAGATATGAAACATTTGATACTTTTCTAGCTTTGGGGAAAATCTATAAATGCAAAATGAAAATTTGAAAATGAATGCAATCTATACTAACCATGCAGGGTATCTGTACAATATTGCCATTCTGAGAGCTTATTTGTGCTTTTTGTGTCATCATAGAGCATTAAAATGTTGAAAGTTAATACAAGCACCAAAGGGTATGTTAGCACCAGTGATGACCTGAGTATTGCTTTCACGAATTTTGATGTAGCAAGTTAATACAAGCATCTAGGTATAATAGAACCGAGATGACCTGAGTATTGCTTGCATAAATAGACAAGAGTTAACCCTTTTCCCATGCAAATTCTGAAATGTCATCAATGATACGTAGTAGAGCATGTCTCATGACCAATTTGCATAGTACTAATGATTTCCTCGCAAACAACAGACAAATAAAAATCATACTCCTTCCTTGCTTTTCTAGTTCAGTACATCATTGAATTGCTCCAGAAATATAATAGAAAATCAAACAACCATTCAAATCTTGCCTAAAATATTTCAAACATTATTCAAATTAAGATAATCCAACTTGTGTATCAACATTGATGTTCTTGTTTTGAGTAACATTTGTTTGGATCATGTTGTTTTGATTTCAATTGGCATTGATTAAGCATGTTGTGGTTGATTTGATGCGGCAATGTATATTTTGACAAACCGTCTTTTTGCTATTTGTGATGTTTGAAAAGCTCATTGCCCCTCTCTTGTTCAGTTTGTGTTTCTGACCCCAGTGTAAACACAACCTAAAGATTATGGATTTGTACAAATTTCATCAAGCCATAATGAAACATAAGGATTCTCATTGTATGATATGGATACGAAAGATCTATACAAATGATAGATATGGATGGATGATGCTGAAAGTGAATGCAAGACATAAGCTAATAGATGGAGAAGCCTATTTTGATCACAAGTAGCGCCCATTTGCCAGGTTTTCACCACTTATTTTTATTGCACTTTTTCAGGACTTTTCTGATTTTTTTGGATTTTTTCAGGACGTTTTCTAATTTTTTTGGATTTTTTCAAGACTTTTTCTAATTTTTTTGGATTTTTAGGACTTTCTGATTTTGGATTTTTTAGGACTTTTCTAATTTTTATTTTTTCGGGACTTTCTGATTTTTGATTTTCGAGGGACTTTTTCTGATTTTTTGAGACATAAAACTTTTCAAATAATTTTGTTGATGTTTTCTTCAAGCAGGTCCCATCTGATGAATGTACATTATGCTGAACCATGTGTTTAATGATGAAAAATGGACCAAGCCAATTTGGTTCAAATTTTCCTTTCTTTTCTCTATCTTGCTGATTACGTGGATTTTCTCTCAAGACTAAGTCACCTACTTGAAATTTCCATGGTTTAACTCTATGATTATAGCTACGAGACATAACTTGTTGATAACCCTTCAAATGATCAGTTGCATTTTGATGTCTTTCATCTAACAATTCTAGCTCTTGTAGACAAGAAACTCTATAGTCTTCATCATTTATCAATCCCTTGAGTGAGACCCTCAGCGAAGGTATTTCAACCTCTAGTGGTAAGATTTCTTCTACTCCATAAACCAAGGCATATGGTGTAGCTCCCATTAGTGTCGCCGAATCTTTGAGGTTACGTATGCCCTGGTACGGATTAGTGGACATTACCAATCACGTGACATCATTCTTGTCTTCTTCAAGATCTTCAGTTGTTTGTTTTAATACCTTGACCATTACCTGTGGATAGTAAGGTGTAGAGGAACACTTACATGGTGGATGTGAAATCTTTCACAAAGATTCATTAACATACGATTCTTGAAAACCTCCATTATAGGTGATTATAGAATTGGGGATTCCATATGGTAATTAATTGGGATGAATGAAATTTGTTCACGGTCGCAGACATCAAAGAGCGACTTTGATCCATTTTGTAAAATACTCCATAGCTATGATAATGAATTTATGCCCATTTAATGATGAAGGATGAATTTTTCCAACAAGATCTAGTCCTCACTGAGAAAAAGGCCATGTCGGAGTGAAAGGTTGTAGTTCCTGTGCAGGTGCATGAATAAGATTCCCATGGATCTGGCATTTAGAACACTTCTTGACAAAAGTAAAAGAATCTTTCTCCATGGTAGGCCAATATTATCCCATTCTAACAAGTTTCTTGGCTAAGGTCAAAATACTTGAATGAGTTCCCTGCTTCTGTGAACCTCTTGTAAGGCTTGTTCAGATTCTTCATGTTCAAGACATCGAAGGAGTGTACCATCAAGACCATGTCGATAAAGGATATTGGCGATCAAGGTATAATGGGATGATTGGCGTACGAAATTTATTTTTTGATTTTGGGATAAATCCAGAGGTAAAATATTATTTTTTAGATAGGTATAAGTCTTGCCATATAAAGGTGAGTCAGAACCGGTTAAATGACATATGACTTGGATCTCAAGATTATCATAGGCGGTAGAAAACAAATGTTCCACCAAGAATTCGTACCATTTTTTATCCTCTGACAATTGTGACAAGGAAGCAATTGTAGCCATTGCATCTGCAGCTTTATTATCAATCCTTGGGATTTGTGAAAACTTGATTGACACAAAATAATTTTTAAAATCATCCACCATGTTCTTGTAAGGTAGCAGCTTATCATCTTTAGTTTGATAATCATCATTGATTTGATTAATGACAAGTTGTGAATCACCATAGACTTGCAGCTCTATAATCCGCCATTCCAAGGCTATCTTTATCCCTATGAGCAATGCCTCATATTTAGCTATGTTATTTGTGCAAGGAAACATCAATCGATATGCTTTTGGAATGTTATATCCTTCAGGTGTGACAAAAATAATTCCTGCCCCCGAGCCTTGTTGCATGTAGGATCCATCAAAGTACAATGTCCATGATTCCTGAATTGTTGCTATGAAGACGTTTGCATCAGGAAACTCAATGTGCATTGGATTTTCTTCTTGTAAAGGTGCTTCAGCCAACTGATATGTGATGACCTGTCCTTTAATAGCTTTTCAATCTACATAGTGAATGTCAAACTCACTTAAGATCATTACCCATTTTGCAAGTCTTCCTGTTAAAGTAGCTATGCTTAATAGGTATTTCAATGGATCTATCTTTGTTATCAGCTTAGCTGTATGAGCCAACATATAATGTCGCCACTTTTGAGAAGCAAACATCCAGCATAAAGGCAAAACCTTTTTCAATGAAAGTGTAGTTTAATTCATGACTTGTTAAAGTTCTGCTGATATAGTATATGGTCCTTTCTTTGCCTGTAGAATCCTCTTGTGCTAGTAATGCTCCCAAGGATACTTATGTTGCTGAAATATAGAGTATGAGTGGCTTTCCTAGAATGGGTGGAATTAAAACTGGTGGGTTCATAAGATATTGCTTGATCTGATTGAATGCTGCTTCACATTTTTCTTCCCATTTGAATGGGACATTTTTATGCAATAAATGTGTAAATGGTAAGCTTTTGTCTGCCAGTTGAGCTATAAACCGCCTGATGGACTATAGTCATCCTTGCAATGATTGAAGCTGACTGATATTTTGTGGTGGCGGCATGTCCATTATAGCTTGTACTTTTTCTGGATCAACCTCTATGCCCTTTTAGAAACAATGCTTATCCTAGGAGTTTTCTAGATGTAATGCCGAGACACATTTCTTTGGATTAAATTGAGACATTTGAACTTCTCCATTGATAAAGATTTTTTGACAAGATTTCTAGATGTCAACGCTTCTAGGTGTATTTGGATTTAGCAAGGGATGTCATCAGCGTAATCTTCCATGAATGTGTAATGCATCATATCATGAAAATTGTCATCATTGC
>VDFB02067051.1:0-21680 GCA_007258455.2 Sequoia sempervirens
AAGGTCTCAAGTCTAGGTCAGTAGGTAAACCAGTTAGTAACCCCTTGGTACTAATAGCCCATCATGTAGTTTGTCCCAAAATCATTGGATAACATCATGTCCTAGGATGCATCCTTCCTACAATGGACACCAACATCAGGCATCACCATGGTTTAGTCTTGGCTAGAGGTATGAAGAGCATTAGCTTGTTTGTTTACATGATGTTTGTCTTGTTGATTTATCTTATTATACTCATTCCAAGGACCTCTCGATGATGTCTAAACAAAACAATTTAGAGAGAAGGGAATGGGGAAACAATCATTATCTTTTGTCTATTGTGCTTGTTGGATGTTCTTGTAATATAGCCTTGGTCATGCGTGATTTGTTTGGTTTATAGGGAGGGTATTTCAAGTGTCTTGTTAACCACATAGGAAGGCTTTCCTTTCTATATTTTGGTCTGAGATGTTTGAAATATCTGAATTGTATTTTAAATGAGGTTCTATATGCCAGGTGTGAACAAGAATACTCCTATCTATTTTTTGAGTCAAAGTCCATATCGCTAGGTACACACCACCATCCTAGTTCTTTACACCTTGATGCATCGTGCCTGTATTTTATCAAACACAAGGTAAGTAAGCTCTTTTAAAATCACAATTTCTAATAAGTGAAACACCATCCATCTCTCATCATTATCTCTAATAAGATCTTGAGGATCATGGACTTGTTGGATCTTCTTGTCATCATCTCATTTCTTCTTTCTTCTCTCCATGCTAACATGGTATCTTGATAGTTAACTAAACATCACTAATGCATCCATCCTACATCCAAAAACTTTCAACATGTTGCATATCATTTATATCATATATAATAGGAAACATTGATCATCTCACATGCATTGCATTCTCATCATTGCATAATATAGATTGGTTATTCTAAGCATCTCATAAACCATACATCCGCATCCATTGCATAATCATATAGGCATCATCACATCATCCATACATGCATCATCATATTATACATGGAAAAGATACTGAAAAAGAAAAGGAGTATATCATAACATCTCATAATCATAATACATCACATCATCCATTTTGCATTATCATTTAGGGCATAATATAGATATGTTAGTCTAAGCATCTTAAGATCATTTACATACCATAAACATTTGCTTCCATACATCCATACTGTAAACATCATCACCATAAAAAGTGGATAGAAATAATATAGAAAAGAAATGCATCCATAAGCATCTACATAATCATCCATCACATAGAATAACATCCATGCATCACATCCAATCATATCGAATCACATTACATATATATAGAATATCAAATTCATCCATCCATAAAGCATAAATAAAGTAGACACATCACATTATAAATAAATCATATCCATCTCATATATATATATATATATCTAAAATTATTCATTGTCATGACCGTACAAATCTGACTTAAGTGTGTATATCAATCAGTATACAATGCCCATAAGGCTATCAAAAATAAAGCCCATGAGAAAATCTCAAAAAGAATCAATTGTTGATAAGAAATTGTATGTAGTAGCTATCCTTGATGGCTACTCCCCTCACCTGGATGCCTCTCTGCCTAGTCCTTTGCTTGTCGAAACCATGTCTACTAGGAGTAATTTGGCACCCGATGAGCTAAAGGTACAACTTGATGGTAATGAAACCTGTAATACTTGGCCTCCTAGATGACATTGCGGTAAATCTTCTCTAATACTATCCTCCCCTGGGATAAGGCAACCATACTCTCCAACTGTTGTCTGTGACCGACCTCCTAGGCTAAAATTTGCAACCTTTATGGCTGGCAACCCATTTAAGCCTAGAGGGTTACCTATATCTTTAGTAAGGCATGGACCTCACTATCTGCTTGATGTCCTATATCTGCATGAATATGCGTAGCTATGCCTGCTGTACTGTATTTTATTGAATCCTAGGCATCTAAGCTGATGTAGTTGATGTGGGTACAGGTCCTCATTGATCTCACTAGTCTCACTAATGATACGGCGGTTGCTGCTGGAGACAGCCCATCTCGGTGATTGCTCCAGGAACCTATCTTTCTATACGCCTACAAATTAGGTGCAGGGTCTCTCGTAGCGGTGCCCGCTAGATCTTTTAGCGGGAGTGAGGGTCACCAAACCAATCATCGCGTAGCAGCGCGGATGCGCCGACCCGCCGAGGCCCGCCAGCCCTGCGCCAACCCATGATTTGAAGCAATCGCGCGTGAATAACGGGTAATAGGCAGCGTTCTCGGTGCGATTGGGAAAATATGGCGCATCGCGTCGCCAGGCGTCAACATCCCCATGTTGCTGGGCCTCTTCGTATCCCGAAAGTAGTGCTCTATAATCATATGCTCCCTCCCCTACATCAGTCAATTTTATCGAGCATAAAATACCTGTAGGACGTCATCATACCATGTAGACATTTGTAACCAAGGCCTCCATGTGAAAACTGTCATCTCATCTATGACTCAACGCTGGTGGGGTAGACCCAGTCATCCTGTATGTCTCAAGGTGATCCCACCTTAGTATCTCCAAATCGCAGGATCATCGGGCTCTATATCAACCAGGGTAACAAGTGGTCGAAGCATGAAAATATGCTCCTAGGCCAAGATATGCAGTAGTGTCACACCAGTACCAATTTCTCGACTATCACAATATGCAAACTCATGCAAATCATGGTATATTGAGGTCAACATCAGTCATTCTTGGGATAAAAGAGTCTTTCGGTAAAGCATCCTCTCTTAGGCCAAGCCCCATCCTAGACTAAAGTATCTACCTCGGCGATCTAGAACTACTAATCCACATATAATGGCAACAACAATCAATGGAAGAGTCAGCACCCGACCTCTGTAATACTCTAGGTCATTCTGACCCTTAGCGAACATGAGCTCCTCTATCTCCATGACCTCAAAGCATGCATCGGTGTTGGCATCAATGCCATAGATCACTTGATGATCATGTATCAACAAACTTAGGATCTTCCATACATCCTCTAGGGTCACAGTGATCTCACCAATTAGAAGGTGAAAGGATGAGGTCTTATTGTGCCACCTCTCAGCCAACGCAGTCATCATCGCCAAGTGGGCCCAGACAACAGGCACATAAGCAACATACCAAAGATCGGTCTTTCCCAAGTGATCCATTCATAACTTGTGTAAATCTCTCAATCTACACAAGATTGAGGGTCGACACTCGTGCAACAGTATAGGCTCTCTAGTCTCCTACATACATGAAGCCAAAACATCAAAATTCATAAAAATATCTGACCCCATTTGGAGTTTGCAACACCAAAACAATGAATGCGTCACAGTTTGCAAATGCGTTACAATTTGAAAACTCCAAATAGTGATGCTGGACCCTTTGAAAATGCAAAATGAATCGTGGCATCACCATTTACACTAGCAAGACCCTTTGACTTGAAAACCTTTATCTCAAAATTGACCATCCCATTGCCATTTACATTGGTGTCACCATTTGGAATTTGAAACCCTAAAATCAAATCACAATGTTGCATTGCTATTTACACAAGTGATTCTATTTGAGCTTTAGCTTCACCAATTTTGCACCTGGCACGTCACTATATAGCGACGCTGGGGACTTTGACTCTTCAAAATGTAATAAATTCACTTAAAAATAAAATTTAAAACTCGGGTTAGGGTCACATACCGGTGGTCCTGTGCTTGGAGGTCTCTAGCACATGCAGACTCACTCATAAATGAGTTGGGGAAGCACTCTTTGCACCATTCTATAGGAGGGTAAGAGCTCAAAAGGCTAGAACTTTCAAAGTGTGAATGCAAAACTGAATGGAAAGTGACTCCTCAAAGCCTATTTAAGCATGAAAATTAGGGGTTTTTTTTCCCTATTTTAGCTGCCAAACTAGGATTTTGCACCACTGGCACTGATTTTTCCCAATTGAGGCTCATTTCACATCTTTTTTTTGTGTTTTGGCATTATTTCAGCATCTTATAACCTTTTTGGCCCCGTCAGGCAACTTGATGTCTTTTTTTGAGAAATCACTCAAAAATCCAAATTTTCGTCTGATCTCTCGAGGGGGCAATATACCAGTGTAATTCTTCTCGTTGGGGCAACATTAGGGCATTCAAAAAAATAAGAAATTTTTTGAATTTTGATTTCGGCTTGAGGTTATTCTTTGAACCAACGCAACATGTACATTGCTTCAAAGAGGAGCAAAATGTAGACACTCAAATTATCCTAATTGACATCATGCACTCAATCCTGATTGACTAACACCGATTCTTCCTTAATCATTTCTACACTAACCATTTAATTGAATGATCTTTATTTAATTAAATTCATCAAAATTCCTCCTTAAATAAATAAATTAACTTTATTTAATTAAATCCTCATGTTCTTCCTTTAATTAAATAAATCAACTTTATTTAATTAAGTCTTAATGTTCTTCATTTAATTAAATAAATCAAATTTATTTTAAATTACTAATCTCCCAACTATCTTCTCATTTTATTTAAATAAATCTAAAAATATAAATCAAATGTCAAATCAACTAATTCCATCTAGGTTAATTAAATTAACTGCTAACACTAATCCTCCGTTCCTCTAGCTTTTGCAAGTTGCACATATAAATCAATTTACTTAATCTATTAATTCCTCCTATTTTCATTCAAATATGACATATTCTTGGAATATTCCACTTATTTTAATTCTCCCTCCCAAAGGACTTTTGTCCTCCAACTTGGCATTAATTCCTCTTACATCCCTCCTTACACAAGTCACCTCTTCAAATTCAAATTTCATCTACATGCATTTAACATGCACATTGTTCAAAATGTGCTCCGCCTCCCTTCATTAGCATGTTTATAAGTGGCACAATGCCATTGGCTCAAGTTTTAATCCTACATACTTCCTATTCTTTAATCCTTCACCCTTCTTCATTATAAATAGAGGCCTTCTCCATTGATTTGGGATCTAAATTTTGATGCAAGGTTATTATCCACAAGTTTATGCAAGTTCATCCACATTTTCATCCAAGTTATCATAGAATTCATCATCCATAACTAGGTTATTGGTAATTTTCATCAAGAATCTCACAACTATCATCAAGCTTATCTAGGAATTGGGAAAGGGATTCTTTCCATGTCAAAGAAGCACCAATTTTCCCATGGGATGCTAGTTTGAGCATTTTGAATGAGATTTCATTAGCTTTAATTTGATATTTTACTTTGTTTCCTTGTTCTTTTGTTTGAATGAATTGTATGGGGAATGCTCATTTAGGCTTGTTTATTGACTAATGTTTGATTGTTTGTTCATGTTTGAGTAGGTTTAGGAAAACAGATCATAGGGATAATTTGAGATTCCTGAATTTGTGTGTTTAAGTATATCTCTTATGTTTATACTTATTCATGTGTGAAAGTATATACATTTATCTTTGTAATAGATTTCACTCTTTCAGATAATATTGGGTTAGTGTTTTATTGTTAAATTATCTCATGTAAACTAGTATTTGTGCTAGTATCTTTATCATCTTTCCTTTGCATCTAATATCTGGAATTTTTCTTATACCAGGTTTTTCCTTTCCTACTTTTGGGTTAAAAACATACAATGTGTTTGTTTTAAGTTCATTTAAATTTATTGAATATCATATAAGGGAGTTGTACCTTTCAATTGAGAGGGTGATTACTTTCCTAGAGAAGGTAATTATCTAGAGCTGTTGGGACAAAGGTACCTTTTTGGGCAAGAAATTAACACTATCTCAAGGTTCCCAATCTATTAGCCAATAGCCATATTCATAGAAATGAAAAGATTAATATGTACCTTTTCTGTTATCTTCTCTCCAAAAATGCAAGGCTAAGGGAGCTTCACCTCCCCTTCACTAGGGCTTGATCCAGTGCCTCTATAACTATGCCTCAACCATCACTCCCCTACCAAGTTCATTTTTTGTAATAACCCCAATGCTAATGTTTCCCATGAGAATCAACCAGAACCCCCCACCCTTCCTCCTTTGGTCAATACTCTTGGTGAGGGAACTTTCTCTATTAAAACTCCTCTCAAAAACCCCTAGTCATGCCCTCAATTATGAAACAATCTTCTATCAAAGGTCTCCTTATCAAAGGGGATTCTATTGTCCAAAATGTGAAAGGTAAGGAGAGTAGCTCTAACCCTCCGAGTAATCCCTTAGGAGCTAAGAGGAAGGGTCTTGATATTATTGATCCCAAAACTACTAAAATTTTTACCATTGAGATTAGAGATGAGGATGGATAAGGAAAAATGGATGAATCTAAAAATGGGAAGGGTGGACGAAGGTTGACAAGGCTTGTGGGCCAGTTAGGGAAAGGTAAAAATATAAGCTATGAAGAACACTGTGAAGACCCTAAAGAAGAGGCTCCAACCCCCATAAATGTGAGCAAAAAGAAACTATCTCAAGTCTTGAGTGAAGACCACTTGGAGGACTCTACTAGCAGTGATGAGGATGAAGAGATGGTCCAAGGTGTTGACCAAGAGGTGGTTGGTGCAGGAGAACCTTAGGTTCAATAGGAGTGCAAGTTGTCATTTTTCTTTTCTTGTGATGATTTCATGTAATAAGGTATAGGAAGACCATTTCATGTCTTTTGGGGTCCAATTAGAGGTCTTACTCATTGGTTGGTGTCAAAATACAAGAACATGCAAAATCTTGTCAAGTTGTTAAATGTCACATGCAACTTTTGGTCTTATTTTTGTAAAAAGGAAAATGCAATGTTGGAAGGGAAGTCAAATGATTGGAAATTGATGGGGAAAGTTGGAAAAGGTTTAAGAAGCCTTGTTTCATTGATCTCAAAGGTTGTTAGTTGAATAGTTGAAGTTTGAAGCAATAAAGCATCTCAACTTTTGCAATTAGAGCCAAGAAAAGATTAAGGAAGCTTTTTAAAACCTTTTTGAGGTCAAGCCCTAGTGCCAAACAAGCCTAGTCACCAAATTAGGCTTAGTTCAAACTAGGGCAATCAATTTTTGACCAAGTTGTTATGAAGAAACCTTAACCCATTTTGAGATATGTTTTAAATGAGCCAAAAGGGTATTTGAATATGTGTTTACATTTTGATTCCTAGGTCTTCTCCAAGAGTTATGCCCAAATAGGCCCTGTTGAAGTACTAGTAGGAGTGAAGCTAATTTGTGAAGGAAACCACCTTGATTGATGTGCAAAGGCTCTTGAAAGGTGTTGATTAGTTGAATTTTATTTTGAATACCTTTGATATACATAAAATTGGTATCAAAGTGTAGAAGATTAGAAAAAAAAAAGAGAATTTAAGTGAAGGAAAACAAAGATGCCTCCTAAGGGAAAGACAATTGCCAGATAGGTGACCAAATTGAAAGAGAAGCATGTGAAAGAGATAAGGGAGTTAAAAGAGTTGATAGAGACCCTTCAATCTAGGCTTTCTATAGTGGAAACAAGTCAAAAAATAGAAGTGGTCATAGGGGATGTGAGTGACCAAGAAGCAGAAAAAAGAGGAGAAGAAGAAGGGGTCCAAGAGGAGTTGGATCCTAAAGACTTGAGATTTGCAAATCTATTGTAGGTTGTCAAAGGAGAAGGTCTTGCGATGAAGATGGATCTACCCATGTATGGAGGAAGTTTAGATGGTGAGGAGCTCTAGGATTGGCAGGAGCAATGGATAACTACTTTGAATATGAAAGTGTACCAAAAGAGCAAAAGTTGAAGTTCATAAAGACAAAGTTGAATGGCCATGCCTCACTTTGGTGGGACTATATACAAAATGAAAGGAGGAAAAATGGTAAGTCCATAATCACCTCATGGGATAGGATGGTTTCCAAACTCAAAGGAAAATTCCTCCCAAGTGATTATACCATTCAATTGTACAAGAGGCTCCAAAAAACTGAAGCAAAAAGACATGGATGTGAAGGATTACATAGACGAGTTCTATAAGTTGAGTATTAGAGCAGGCCATGTGGAAGATGATGTAGAAAAGGTGGAAATATAAATTAATGGACTGAGATTCAACCTATAAGATGAACTAAGCCTTGCCACTCCAAAGATAGTAGAAGAGTGCTATCACTTGGCACTAAAGGCTGGAGATAAACTCAAGAGAAGGAAAGAGAAGAAATGTAGAGGTAGAGGCAGAATTTTCAAAGGAAGAGGCACATTTGGAGGTAGAGGGAAGTCCACAAAGCCTAAAGAAGAAAAAAGAAACAATCAAGAAAAAGGTGTAGGTCAAAGAGGGGGATTTAGGGGAAGAATACCCAATAATAGAGACAAATTTTGAGGTCAAGGAAGAGGAAAAGGTGGATTCACGGGTAAATGTTATAAGTACAAAAAAGTTTTAGGCCACCATGCATGGCAATGTACTAAAAATTGGTCTACTACCTCATTTGGAGGAGAAAGGAGAAATCAAATTGTGTAAGTAGAAAAAAATGAAAGTGTGAAATCCCAATCACACAAAGCTAAACCAGAAGTTGGTGAATCACTCATGGTAAGGAGAACCCTCATCAAGGTACCAATGGAGAAGGATCCACCACAAAGGAAGTCCCTTTTTAGGATAACTTGTAAGTGCTTAGGTAAATTTTGTAAAGTTGTGCTTGATTCAAGTAGTACAAATAACTTGGTGTCTATTGAGATGGTAGAGAAAGTTAAGTTGAAGAAAATTCCTCATGCCACTCCTTATATAGTTTCATGGCTTAATAAAGGGAAACAAGTAGTAGTAAATGAAAAAAGTTGGGTGGAGTTTCACAAAGGGGGTTACAAAGACAAGGTTTCATGTGATATAATACCCATGGATATGTGCCATTTTATTTTAGGAGGGCCTTAGCAGTATGACAGGAAGGCACTTCATGATGGAAAGAAGAACACTTACACCATAGAGAAGGATGGGGTTTTTTATACCCTTACACCCTTAAAGGATGACAATCAAAAAGAACAAGTAGGACCTAGTGTGATGGTGGTTAATGAAAAGAAATTCCTTAATACCTTGGAAGAGGAGAACATTGAATTTGCAATCATAGTGAGGCATAAACCTATCATGGCAATAGATAAGAAAAAGGAAGAGTTACCTTTGGAGGTGAAACCATTGCTGAAGAAATATGTTGATATTGTGGTAGATAAGATTACTAATGCATTACCACCTATAAGAGACATTAGTCATCAGATAGACTTCATTCTAGGGGCTAGCTTACCCAACAAGGCTTCTTAGAAAATGACTCCTCAACAAAATATAGAAATAAAGAGGCAAGTACAAGAACTTCTTAACAAGGGGCTGATTAGGGAGAGTTTGAGTCCTTGTGTTGTTCCTATAGTCCTAGCACACATGAAAGGAGGAGAGTGGATGATTTACACTGATTCAAGGGCCATCAACAAGATTTCTATAAGGCATAGATTTACTATTCTAGGAATTGAAGATCTAATGGATTGTTTGGGGGGTACAAACTATTTCGCTAAGATTGATCTCAAGAGTGGCTACCATCAGATTAGAATTAGACCTGGTGATGAGTGGAAGATAGCCTTTAAAACAAATGAAGTTTGTATGAATGACTGGTAATTCCCTTTGGTTTATTTAATGCCCCTAGTACTTTTATGTGCTTGATGAATGAGGTGCTCAAACCCTTCATGGGTAAGTTTTTTGTTGTGTATCTTGATGATATTCTTGTCTTTAGCAAAACTAAAGAAGAGCATTTGTAACATTTGGACATGCTTTTGAGGAAGTTACATGATGAAAAGCTAATGATAAACTTGAAAAAGTGCGAGTTCTTGAAAACACAATTGGTCTACCTTGGGTTTGTGGTGACTAATGGGACTATGAAGATGGATCCTAGCAAAGTAGAGGAAATCTTGAATTGGCTTACACCAAAATCAGGGGCTAAGGTAAGAAGCTTTCATGGTCTAGCCAGCTTTTATAGGAAATTTATAAAGGGTTTCAGTCACATTTGTGCTCCTATGATACATTAAAGGGTGATAAAAGAAGGAAGTTTGTGTGGACTAATGATGCTAATAAAAGCTTAGAGTATTTGAAAAGGAGAGTGGTTGAGCAGCCTATATTGGCTTTTCCTAGTTTTGAAAAAAAAATCACCATTGAATGTGATGCAAATAATAATATGCTATAGGGGTTGTAATGAGTCAAGAAAACAAGTCTATTGCATTCTTTAGTGAAAAGTTGAATGAAGCCAAGAGAAGGGATTCCTCTTATGACCTTGAGATGTATGCCATGGTACAAGCTTTAAAAAAATTGAGACATTACTTGCTTCCTAAAGAATCTATAGTGTTTATTGATAATCATGCATTGCAATTTTTGAATAGTCAAGAAAAGCTTAGCCATAGGCATGTGAAATGGGTTGAGTGCTTGCAAGGCTATACTTTTACCATAAAGCTCACAAGAAAGAACATTCAAATAAAGTGGTAGATGCACTAAGTAGGAGGAATTTAATGGTGCAAGCAATTCAGTTGCATGGTGTGGGAGTTGATTCCCTAAAATGTATGTACATTGATGATGAAGATTTCAAAGACATCTATGCTAGTTGTTTGTAGCCTTGTAGCAACAATAATGAGAAATGGTTAGATTTTCTGATTCAAGATGGTTTGCTATTTAAAGGGGATCAATTATGCATTCCTAAATGTTCTACATGAGGACTAACTTGGTCAAAGAAAAGCATAGTGGCAGCCTTTCGGGTCACTTTGGGTTAGATAAGACTTTGGAACAATTGAAGAGGAACTACTATTGGCCTAGAATGCAAGTTGATGTGAGGAACTTTGTGGAGAAGTGTACCATTTTCCAAATAACTAAAGGAAGTAGCACTAATGCGGGTTGTATCAACCACTTTCAATTCCCAATAGGCCATGGGAATCAATTAGCATGGACTTTGTGATGGGTCTACCTAGAAATCAAAGGGAGTTTGATTCAATATATGTTGTTGTAGATAGATTTTCTACGATGGCTCACTTTATACCTTGAAAAAGTACTAATGATGCTTCTTACATAGCAAGCATCTTATTTAAAGAGGTGGTGAGAATCCATGGTTTACCCCTTATTATTGTTTTAGACCGGGATAACAAGTTTGTGGGTCATTTTTGGTAAATCTTATGGAAGAAGTTGGGTACTAACTTGAGTTTCAATTTTTCCTATCACCCTCAAATTGATGGGCAAATTGAGGTGGTGAATAGAAGCCTTGGAAACCTTCTTAGATGCCTAACCAAGGAGCATGCAACACAATGGGATCTAATTCTCTCCCAAGTTGAGTTTGCATACAATGACTCTCTGAATAGGAGTGTTGGTAAAATCCCTTTTGAAATTATTTATGGATTGCAACCTAGGGGTGTGTTTGAGTTGAGGGATGTTAGTGGAATGGAAAGGAGAAGTGTTGAAGGAGAGGAGTTTGTTGTGGCTCTGTAGGAGATCCACCAATAGGTTAGAGACAATCTTAAAAAGAGTATGGATAAATATAAGCAAAGTGCAGATCTAAAAAGAAGATAAATTCATTTCAAAGTTGGAGACTTAGTCTTGGCACATTTGAGGAAGAAGAGATATCCTAAAGGGAAGTACTCTAAGCTCCATATGAAGAAGATAGGGCCATGTAGGGCGGTGCATAAGTTTGGAGATAATGCTTATGAGATAGAGCTTCCACTTGGAGTTGCCATTTCTCCTATTTTTAATGTTTTTGACCTTTACCCTTATAAATGGGATATGGTTGTAGGTTCCTCAATAGCACCCTATGATTATTGGATTAGGGATCTACCTCCAAGCAAGCCATTGGAGTTAGAATGCATTTTGGATACAAAGGAGCTCCAAAGGACAAGGCATAAGATCTATTACAAATACTTGGTCAAATGGAGAGTTCTTCCAATGGAAGATGCCTCTTAGATGAATGAAGAATACATTGTAAAGCATGGGTATACAGTTGTAGCTATGTCCTCAAGTGGGACTTGAGCTTATTTTTCCTTGGGAGTATGGTGCAGGAGAACTTTAGGTTCAGTAGGAGTGCAAGTTGTCATTTTGATTTTCTTGTGATGATTTCATGTAATAAGATCTAGGAAGACCATTTCATGTATTTTGGGGTCCAATTAGAGGTATTAGTTGTTGGTTGGTGTCAAAATGCAAGAACATGCAAAATTTTGTCAAGTTGCTAAAAGTGACATACAACTTTTGGTCTTCTTTTTGTAAAAATGAAAATGTAATTTTGGAAGGGAAGTCTAATGGTTGGAATCAATGGGGAAATTTAGAAAGGTTTAAGAAGCCTTGTTCCATCGATCTTAGAGGTTGTTAGTGGAATAGTTAAAATATGAAGCAATAAGGCATCTCAATTTTTGTAATTTCAGCATATTATTTCCTATTCTTTTGCTTAGTACAATGCTATACTTACTCATTGTTTCTTGAAACCAATTAGAGATGATAGGTTGATGAATCTTCTTTCTTCTACAATTTTTTCACTTAATTTCATTAAGTATTTAGAAAGTTATTGCATATTCTTCCCAAGCCACCTTGAAACCCTAGTTTAGGGTAACAATGAGCACAATAAAATGTTTTTCTCCCCATTCCGCTGGTGAAAAATCATGAAACTCAGTGGAATGGTAGGTCGTGATGTTTTATTTGAGATCTCAAGTGTGTAGAGGTTGGGTTACAAGTTGGAACATGCAGGAGCAACTTGAAGGTCTGATATCATCATGTATCCGACCTAAGAACTCATGAAAAGGTGGCTGTGTAAAGATTTGAAAGAGTCAAGGGTGGGTTGCTTGGTAATTGGAGCATATTAGCAGATGTGTGAAGACCCTATTAGAGCCAAGGAAAGGTTAAGGAATCTTTTAAAAACCTTTTTGAGGTCAAACCCTACTTCTAAACAAGCCTCGTCATCGAATTAGGCCTAGTTCAAACCAGGACAACCAATTTTTGACCAAGTTTTTACGAAGCAACCCTAACCCATTTTGAGATAAGATTTAAATGAGCCAAAAGGGTATTTGAATATGTGTTTAAATTTTGATTCCCAAGTCTGCTCTAAGAGTTATGCCAAAATAGGCCTTATTGAAGTACTACTAGGAATGAAGCTAATTTGTGAAGGAAGCCACCTTGATTGATGTGCAAAGGCTCTTAAAAGTTGTTGATTAGTTTAATTTGATCTTGAATACCCCTACTCTACATCAGTGGTCCAAGATTCAGAGGAAAATGAAGATGAATGGGTTATGGAAATTGCATAACAACTTAAGGATGTGATTATGAAATTTACGGTAGATGTGGAAGAGCAGGCCATGGAAGACATGGAAGAGGATGTGTTGGGTAAAGATAGGCCCTTCGAATTTTATCTCACTCAAAATTTGGGAGTTGCAAGATAAAGTGAACAAAATGGATAAATCTTTTAATAAGTTAACATCTATTACTTTGGGTATCATGCAAAGGGCTGTTTCTAACATTGTGAATGTGTGAACAAAGTGAGGAAAGGTCATAGAAGGATGAAGTCCTCTCAAGTTGAGGAGGTACAACTGGATGATAGAACTAATAAAGTGATGGAGTAGTGCAATGAGGAGATGGAGTAGTTGATCGAGGAATGGAACCTAATCTACAATTCTAGAAAGCAATGTGGGTCAATAGTGTCTCTATTTTTTGGTCATTGGGCAATGGTACTTTGTGCACCTATGTGAGCTCTCATTTATGTTGGTCTAGGCTCTATGTTTTTGTCTTTAGCTATATGGTTAGATTTTGGCTTCTGCTGTTTTGTTCTAGTTAGGGTGGTTGTTCTATTATGGGGTGTTAGTTTGTTTTCTAACTTGTTGCTTTGTTGTGGTAGTTTTGCTAGCCAATAGGCCTATTTTTGTTCTTTCTTGTATTATAAAAAATAAAGAGAAATCATTTCTATACTCTTTATTATATTTTTACTAAAAATCATCTAAGTTTAGCCATCGGCTCTCCTGATTGGAATGGCACTGAAGAATTATTAGATGCATTACAAGTGGGTATATAGAGGATACAACAATTGGAGGAACAAATCCAATTAATTAAAGAAAAAGAAATTTTTTAAAAAATAAATTGAAAAAGAAATAAATAAAAAGCATATGGAAATTGCATGGTTATAGAGGAAGGTGGAAAAATTAGTCACCATAACACCTCAAATAGTTAATTGTAGACCTCTAGCAAGGGTCTATGCATATTTTTGTAGGGAAAAATTTTTAAACTTCAAATTTGTGCAATTATACTATGAATTTTCTTTTTACATGTCTATTGCTAGAGCCTTCTTCTCCATTTTCTAGAATTTTACTCTAGATTTGAAAAATCAACCATGTGAATTTTATTTCTAGAAATATGCACTTCAATACCAAACAAAATAGAATCCAATATTGTATGTAGGTGATCTTCAGTTGAAATATTTGACATCATTTATACAAAATAACAAAATAGGGGACAACAGATGTGGGAATAAAACGAAATGGAGAAGACAAATTCTCTAAAAATTAGATCAAAGGTGAAGGATTCGTATCAAATATTAGAAGAATGGATCACATTTATAGGAAACCCTAAGATAGCAACTAAAATTTTTAATTCCAAGGAAATCATACTATGATATTTTTGTTCACTTAGCCTAGCATGCAAGGGGAGAAGCCATGTTTCATATCGCTTTCAAATGGGAAGAATTGACTTCTTAGTTAAAAATACAGGAACCCCACTCCTCACACAATTTTTATGCAAACAACAAAATGAGCTCACAATTACATCAAGCTATCCACGCAATATGTTATTATCTAGTTTCCCCTTTAGTTTCAATCCCCATTTTTGTGGTGCCTAATACCACACTAGTCAAGAAAAATGACATATAATGAAGAAAAAATGCAAAATGGATGGAAGATATCTCAGTATATTTTATGTTATATTTTTTTAGAATATTTTATATCTAAAAATATTTAGGTTAGGGACATTGCACATTGTCTAAATTTGATGGTTGACCTTGACTATAAAACATATTTTTATAAAAATTATCCATTTAAAATTTATCTTCCAAACATTATAACATATTTTATTTTTAAATATTTATCATTTATTAACTATTTATATAAATACAGTTATATAGAAAATTGGACATTCTATCCACTTCTTCCCTTTTCATATAATACTTAATCTTTTTAAAATTTTGATTACATTTCACTAACAAAAATATTTAAATACAAGTATACAACCGCACCTTACATTCATGAATTATATAACCGATCAACAGTTGTCCGAAACACTTCCAGAATTTTCCACTCTTCACCTTCTTTCACCTTGAGATAAAGCCCCTTCTTCATTATTCCATTTCTTCCTAAAATATTTAGAACGTCAATATAATACTGATATTTTACCATTGTAATTATCCATTCCCCTGGACGCACCTGAAAACTATAGGGTTGAAGTGATCTATTTATATCCCATACCGAACGAGAGCTATCAACTATGACCATAACCACAACGACAAAGGATTCGATAACTGTTGTTAAATTTGACTGCTTGAACTCCGTTCCGGTACCAATTTGAATGACTGCATCGACGCCAATATTGATATACAGATTTTCGTTTAAAATTGACTCCGCTCCATCCACTGCTCTTCCGATCACAAGAGTATAATTTGATGGCACACACTGAAATAAAAGATAAATTACTCAGTCCATCCCGGGATTCTAAGAACAAATGACTATACGAAGCTGAAAGTCAATAACGAAATAAAAGAACATTTCAGTTAAAAATGATATTTATGATTGCCTGTTTAAGGGAATATTGAAATCGGTACCTTTAACGTATGAATGTAATTCCGTATTACTGTATTGCCGCAATAATTAAGTCTCATCCATTTTGATACATGCAGCTCTTCAATACCTAATACTTTCTGCAGCTTCTCACAAGTGTCGATAAAAATTACCTCCAAGCAGCTTACTCTGGCAAGAATTGGCAACTCTTCAAGCGCAGGGCAATGTTTAATGATCAGCCGTGTAAGCTTTGTTCCTGCTACTCCTTGCAAATCTCCGCAACTTTGTTCAGACAGGCTGTTGAGAGTTGTTGGCAGCATAATGTTCTGTAGCTTTTCACACCAGTCAATCTCAATATCTTCCAAGCAGCTCCTTCTGGAAATACTTGGCAATTCCTCAAGCTTATGACACATACCAATGTACAAGCGTCTAAGTCCAAAGCCAAGTAACACACTTCTCAAATGTTGACATCTATACAAATGAAGACATGCGATATTCCCACATCCATCAATTATAATCTTCTCCAGGCAACTTGGACCTGCAAACCTTGGTAACGTGTGAAGCTCCGGACAGCCCTGAATGCTTAATATTACAAGCTTTTGACAGGCAAATTCCATTATTTTTAAATTTTGGCAACCATCCACCTCAAAATATTTCATCTTCACATTTCTATCAAATGTTATCTGCTCCAGGCACTTCATTCCCCTGAGACGTAAGTACTCAAACTCAAGCTCTGGACATCCACGAATGTTTAACACCACAAGAATTGTAAGATCAGATATTCCTGTCAATATTTTGAGTTTTTCACAATTTGTAATATCAAGGCACTTCAATGTCTTTACTACTATTAAATTCACTTCCATAAGATTTTTCATGCCATCAAATCTGATTGACTCAAGGCTGGGATAGTGTATTCCACTAATTAAGATATTGGATACACAATATTCTCCACTAATCTCTAGCTTTTCAAGGCCACTCATACGAGCGTTAACACTACTAAACTTTCCCTTATTTAAGAATACGTTTTCTAAACTACCTAATATTTTTAGGAAACCTGGAAACTCTTTCAAAGAGGTTTGATAAATCAGCAGCTCTTCCAAGTGGGAGGGCACCTGAGATGATAGATAAATTGGCGTTAAGCTCTCAATGATTTAATAAAATAACCCGGAGACAATCATACCATAATGCATTCCATCATACTAATGAACGAGATTTAGTTTTCGACTCAGAAGATCAAAATATCTGTATGCTATTGTCCCAAAGGTTTTAAGTCGTCCATATTTAATTTTCAAACACTGCAAATTTTGTAGCCAAATCCATGAAGGAATG
Organism: Sequoia sempervirens; assembly: GCA_007258455.2. NCBI lineage: Eukaryota > Viridiplantae > Streptophyta > Pinopsida > Cupressales > Cupressaceae > Sequoia > Sequoia sempervirens. Next base: position 16,988 of record VDFB02067051.1, read on the forward strand.
CTTGGTTGTTCAGTCGAATTTCCCTTAAGCTGGAACCATGGTAAGGAAGCTGACGTCTCACCAGAAATATCTAACTGGCCTAAAAAGAATGTAATTTGAGAACCCATGGACTCGTCGAAAATGGAATGGAAGCACCTCACATTGGTTTTGGCGAGGATATTTTTGAAACCCCTTGATTCCTGCATGCATAGAAGCTTCTCGGTTTTCCATTAATGTAGTAACAAGTTAAGATTTGGAATATTACAATACAAGGGAGAATATGTAAGGGTAACAACATACCAAAATCTTCAGATCTTGAGGACGCCACAGGCGATGAGGAGGGCTGAGCTGAAGTGCCATCTCTCTTCCCAAGTCCCTAAGATGGTCGTGCATTCTGAATACGATTTCCATTTTGGTTTCTTCATTATTATATATGTAATTCTCGTTTCATTAAATATATGAATTTCTTCTACAAGAAACTTATCTTTGAGTGTTTCTAATGCATGTTGAGAGTTCCATCCCGATCCCTTCCATACTCGTTCGGCTATACTCTTTGATTTGTTAAAAAAAAGCAAGCAATATCTACGAAAATATCCTTTTGTTCACCATCCAATGCGTCATAACTTATTCTCAGTCTATCTTTTATTTCTCGACTCAGATTCTTAATAGCTTTATCCAATTCTAACCTCCAATAACTAGCAGTTCCACCCCCAACATGCCGGCCCAGAACATGAAGACAAAACATGAAGCAATTCCATGAGATTGTACATTCAGATATTTCTGGTTTTCAATCAATGGCAAGCCTTTCACCATGTTCTTCATGTGTAATAGCTTCAGCCCTCCAAAATTCAAATGTCCAAATCTAAAATGCCATAACCAAGACTCATCTAAAACAACTGATTGAAATGCTGTTTCAATTTTTGTGTATGTGTTTTTTGCCTTAAATGCTGCTCTAGAATTCACATTATTTGTCTCATGAACAAATTTAGCTATTGTCCCCTTCATAATTGGTCTTATTCTCAAAGGAAACATGTGGTTGTTAGTCATTTGCACTTTAGCAATAACCAGATTGCTTGGGAATCTATCCAAAATATCACACTCATTGTTTTCAAAATAAACTCTAAATCCCTTTTGTACCAATTGACCAATACTCATTAAATTATGCTTTAGGCCAACAACATAGTATACATCAGGCATGTTTTTTTGCTCCCCCTCTTTGGTTAGAATATCAACCGTTCCTTTGCCAAAAACTGTCACCTTGTTGTCGTTGTCAAGTGTGACTTCAGTTTGGACTGATTTGTCTAAACTAGAAAGCAAATCTGCATTACCAGTCATGTGATTACTACACCCAGAATCTAAGTACCATATGTCACTTGGGCTTTCTTGAACTACATTACATTCAACGGGAGAGTTAGTAGGAATTGCTTCAACAATTTTAGTGTATGCAATGAACATAGTGCTTCTTTGAGTGCTATTACTTGACTGATTTTGACCTTCCTTGTGCTGATCATACTATTTTTTCTTGCATTCATTTGCATAATGTCCAAACTTCTTACAATAATGGCATTGAACTTGTGATTTATCAACTCCTTGGCCACTTGGGTGATTGAAATCTTGATTTTCACCTCTACAGTTCTGATTTTAACCTCTACCAGAATTAATTGTAAAGCTGTTATTACGTCCACCTCTAGGTGAATTTCTCCCTCTGCCTCTAGAACTGAATCTTTGTTGTCCTCTTTCATGAGATATGGATGATTGAGATGAAAAAGAATTTTCCAATGACATGTTTGACCTATTTAGTCTAGATTCATGATTGATAAGAGAGGCATGAAGTTCACCAACACTAAACTGACCCAAATCTTTAGTTTCCTCTAAGGTCACAACAAGATTATCAAATTTAGTAGGAAGGCTTCTAAGAACTTTCTCAACAATTTTCCTATCCTCTATGACCTCTCTATGTGATTTAATTTGATTAGTTAAACCAACAACATCAGTAAAGAAGGAGTCTACTGACTCTGTGTTCTTCATTGATAAATTTTCAAACTCTTTTCTAAGAAGATGTAACTTAGTAGCCTTTACTTTGTCCATACCTTGGTAAACAAGTTGAAGTGTATCCCATGCCTCCTTGGCTTGCTTTGTTGCTGCTACTCTTGGGAGTATGCTCTCATGCATTGCTTGGTGGATGTAGAATAATGCTTTCCTGTCCTTCTTCCTTTGTTCTTTCAAGGCATCTTTCTCAGATTATGTGAGTGCATTGTATGCTGCTTGGTCTGCTGGCTCCACATAACCATTCTCAACAATATCCCAAACGTCTTGAGACTGAAAGAGGGATTTTGTAGTTAAAGACCAATACTCATAATTCTTTCCTATAAAAATAGGGGTTTGCAAAATGGACAAGGATGCACAAGAAGTGGAGGCCATGACTTCAAACAGAATAGAAAAAAATGGTTCCTTTGGCTCTAATACCAGATGTGGGCTAGAGGCAGGGGAGAATAAAGAAACTAAAACAAAAATAACATAAGAACAACCCAAATTTGCATATATAAATTTAACCCAGAAAAATTAATCACTAGCTGCGGTTGCACACGAAACTGAAAAAATATTCTCAACCAGAAATATTCATTCTATTTCTTCTTCTATTCCTTCTTGTGTAAAAATATCATACCAAACTATTCATAAAAGTTTCTGGGCAGAAAACACAAGAGGAATGTATAGCTACAACTTGTACATTAATTATAATTAATTTCCACTGTAAAAGCCAACAAAGAGAAATTAAGACAAGTCTTACAGAGAAGGATTTTCCAGCAAGCAAAAGGGGTGAAAAATAAATATCATTAATTACACTTTGAGTAACTTGCATTTCACCTCAAGTGAGAAATAAATGTCATTAGTCACTTGCAATCATGACACAGGAAAAAGGCATTAACATCAAAAAGCACATGAAAAAATATAATCGTGAAAAATGCCTCCATAAAAGTCACCGCTTAACCGCGTTTTCCGGGAGAATAAACCCATACAACGTACAAAAGTGAAGTGAAAAAAACTGCGGTACTATAGAATGAAGAGGAGGCTCTTTCAGGAGCCATCCGGAGTTGAAAACATATCTTCGGGAGCTCTCAGGAGTTGTAATTACACTATTAGGAGTAGACAGATTTCTAACACTCCCACTTAATTACAACTATTAGGGATGACCAAAAAACTGTATCTAACTTCAACTGAGTATATTTGCATGATCAAGCATTCCTAAACAACTTCTTAAAAACTGAAATGTCTCCTTCACCAAAGGTTTTGTAAAAATATCTATAAACTAATCCTTAGACTTACAAAATTCTAAGCAAATCTCCTTATTATTGACAAGCTCTCTGATGAAATGATACCCAGTATTTATATGCTTAGTTCTCTTATGAAAAACATGATTTTTAGACAAAGCAATCGCTGAATTGTTATCACAAAATATTGTAGTGGCTTCCTTGTAATCTTGCACTAAATCTTTCAACATTCTGCGCATCCACACAACTTGACACGCTGCACTAGTAGCTGCCACATATTTAGCTTCAGCTAATGATAAAGTCACAATAGGCTATTTTTGTGAAGCCCATGAAACAACACTTGTACCAAGATGAAAAACGTACCCAGATGTGCTTTTCCTATCATCTATGTTGCCCCCACAATCACTGTCTGTGTAACCAACAAGTTTGAAATCATCTAAAATGGAATACAATATACCAAAATATTTTGTACCACTCACATACCTCAATATTCTTTTACCTTCCTGCTAATGTGACTCTTTTGGGGACTCCATAAATCTTGAAATTAGACTTACACCTTACATAATATCAGGCCTTGTGGCTGTCAAATACATAAGACTTCCTACCAGTCTTTTGAACAATGTAGGATCCACACATGGTCCATCATCCTCTTTACTTAGCTTCAATCCTATCATGATTGGTGTTGGGGATGCCTTGCATTTCACCATATTGAATCTCTTCAAAATTTCACTTGCATATTTGGATTGAGAAATAAATATACTAGCATTAGATTGATGGACTTCAATGCCCAAAGTACTTCATAAGTCCCAAGTCAGTCATTTCAAATTCACTCTTCATTGCTGTTTTGAAAACATCTATGTTGAGATCACTAGTAAAGATTAGATCATCTACATACAAGCACACAATTAACATGTTACCTTGCTCATTTACTTTAATGTACAGAGTTGGCTCACAACTGCTTCTTTGGAATCCATCTTGAATGAGATAAGAATCAATACGGCTATACCAAGCTCTAGGAGCTTGTTTTAATCTATAAAGTGCTTTCTTCAGCCTATAAACTTTATTTTCATGACCTGATAACTCATAGCCTTCTGGCTGTTTCATATACACTTCTTCATCTAGATATCCATTTAAAAATGCTGATTTCACATCCATTTGGAATACAACCCATTTATTGTGAGCAACAATAGCCAATACTGTTCTAGTTGTGTCCATCTATGCAACTGGAGCAAATGTTTCATTGAAATCTATTCCATGTTGTTGACTTGCAACTAACCTTGCTTTATTTTTTTGCACTTTTCCATCAGCATCTTGTTTAGTCTTATAAATCCATTTCACTTATTGCATTTTTTCCTTCAGGTAGATCAACCAACTCCCATGTTTCATTTTTCATAGTGGACTTAATCTCTTCATCCATGGCTTGTGCCCATTTATCATCACAAATA